>KB672064.1:401896-701896 GCA_000349105.1 Anopheles epiroticus | reverse complement strand
ACACTTTCACGGACTAACAATCAAACTGTTACTCTTCCCAAAACTCACCCCCAAAAACCTTCTCTACCCATCGGATCGGATCACGCAAATCGCACGCGCACACCCATACGGATTTTACGCACCACCAACCATAAACTTGCCCACTTTGGCCTCCGCTATTGCGAGTGGCGTTAATTTTTCCTCTTTTGCTTTGGTTTTGTTCCATTGTGCACGATCACACGTACACACACACACACATACACTCAGAAACGAGAGATCGGTACGGATATAGAAACGAGCGAGGTAAATGTTTGCTGCTGAACGAACAGCATCGTATTTCTTTTCCCCCCCTTTTCGTTTCATTCTCTATTCATTCTATTGGGAGTGAATTTTTGATAAACTGATTATTATACTACTTTGTTACGTTTTTCTTGAAATTTTGGTTCCCATTAGCAAGTTCAATCGAGTTAGAATGTTTTGCTAGTATTATATTTACTTTGCAATAGTTGCTGAGTATTTTGTACTACCTTTTCAACAGTTTAAGTCGTTTTTCATTACATTAGCATCGTTCAATAGTGGTAGTAGCGCGTTGTAAATTTTCTTTTTATTCATATGTGTTCTCTTCTTCCTTTAGCTGCTCTGTTTGGGTTCATTTGTTGTTTTTGTTTTATTCTCTAGACTCGTTTGTATATTTCAATTTTATATTACTTTAAATATTATTTTCTCTATTTATGTTTTCCCTTTCGTTTACTTCCCATTCCCTAGTTTTCAATATGACTGATGTTGAAGACACTTTGTAGAGTTTACCGGAGACACCCGCCATTTTTTTATTGTTAGATTTGTAATTGTGTGCGTTGCCACAGATTGCACACACCCTTTGGACAGCACTGTGTTTAGCGAAGCGTTGTTGTAAATGTGTAAATGGGCCCACAGTTGGACCCTAACCGATTTGGATTGTTTTTGGCAAAGCTGTTTCGTACTGTTTACTTTGGGAAGCTCTTGTAGGGCTCGATCTGATTAAGGTACTAAGTAATAAAGAGTGTTTGGTTTATTTCTAACTCGTGACTAATTTGCGTAAAAAGTACCAGGCTGCTCCATTATTAATAATAATCCGTTGCAATTAATATTTATCTTTTATAGTTTTTAAGTATTCACACAGGTAACACGTTTAACCGTTTGGCATGGTTACTAGATTTTTTTTTTATTAGAACGTGTCGTTAAAATCTTCCTTTCCCCCTTATAACGCACCTCGAACGAGTGCGCCCTTTCTAACGATCTCTTCCCTACAACGATCATCGATCTTTCTCTCCGTTTCTCTGTTAGCTTTCCTTTGCGAAACGTTTTACTGTCTTTCAGCTAGACTTTCTAACGTTAACCTTAGGTTTCTGCGGCACTACTTGAACTCCTCTTCCTGCTTTCTAGTCCCTATGCTAACGTGCAAGCGATCTAACCCCACCCCCCCGCTAATCACACCTCACTCCGGCCTCGTCAACAACTCACCGTGTTGTTTCTCTCTCTTTTTCTCTTCCTCTCTCTCTCTCTCTCTTTTTGGGATATCAATGTTCCGTTCGTTCTAGGTGCATCATATCATCACAATAGTAATAGTAGTAGTGGTAGTAGGCGACCGGCCTCGACCCGGCACGGCGACAACCGCGACCGGGACCGGCTGGACCGTATCGAGCGAGACCGGGAGCGGGATCGCGAGCGTTTGCACGCCCGGGAGCGCGACATGCTGCACTACGACATCAACGATGACGATCTGCTGAACGAGCGCAACTACGGACCCGCCGACTACGGCGGTGGCGGCGGAGGAGGTGGCAGCGATCGTGGTGGTGGTGGTGGTGGTGGTGGGATGGTGCGAGGGGACAGTCGGGACATGCGCGACCTGAGAGACCCGATGGTGGGGGTGCGGGAGCGTGGCGGCGGCATGGGACTGGGGCTGGGGGCGAGCAGCAGTAGTAGTAGTAGTGCACCGCACGCTAGAGCGCACACACTCAGCAGCGACATCCTGGACCATGGCGAGCTAATACGGGAGCGGGAGCGCGATAGGGATCTGAACCGGGGGTACGCGGTGCAGGGCGGGCCGCGGCAGCTTGTGGCGGCACCGACCCAGTCCGTGCGCCGTGGCATGCCCGACCGGGATCGGGACCGGGACGACTACAGTCCGCACCGTGGCGGCGGTAACAATAGAAGGGTACTGAACGCCATGTAGGAATCGTGGATATAGGGATGGGATCAGGATGATGGCGATGCCGACGGGGGTGCCGGGGTCCGTGTGCTAACCCGCGGCCACACGGTCGAGGAGGTGGACGAGGAGACGGGTGGCGGCAGCGGGGGCGGTGGCGGCGACCTTGCCAGAGCGGACGACGCGCTGGACGAGGAGAAGCTCGTACCGGACAGTGACGAGGACGACGGGTTCGAGTACGACGAGTTCTACTGAGCCAGCTCCTCCCTGGACCCACTCGGGGATGGTCGACCGGGGGCGTACACACACACACACACGTACAGACACAAACACACACACACACACACCGAAACACCTTCGTCGATCGCTATCCTCCCTTACACGATCTTCCTGCAAATGCAAACAACTTCCACCTCTCTTGGACAACACTCTCGACTTCCTTTACCCTTCTTGAATCTTGATCAACACTTTGCCACGCTCACACGAACCAAGGTACACACACACACACGCCTGCACACGCCCATTGGCAGGAGAACAGTTAGCCGCCATCCTTGCGCCGCCAAAACCACCCCCCTCCTCCCACATCCGCCGCTTCGCAAGCCCGGAGCAGATCGCACAGCGTCGCGTCGTGCGAGTCATCCTGATCCGATTCCTATATGTGCTTTAGGTTAGTGCACAGGGTCGTTTGATGTGAGTGCTGAGATTTAGCTTACGAGACGTCTACACATTCACCTAGAGGGGTCACTACCACCATCTGACATTTGGTCTGGCAGCAACACTCGCAACACCCTCCAAAATAACAGGACAGGGTCTGATGATCTTTGGAGTGAACACGTTTTCTATTCCGAGCACAAATGTAAAGCGTTGATTTGATGTACTGTTATTCTTTCGTTTGAGTAAATAAGCTTGTTAATAGTTTTCTTGTTTGTTTTTCTCTTTTTGTTTTCTTTTACTTCATCCTTCTTTTCTTACCCGTCTGTCCTTTTGTTTTCATCTTTTTTTCTCTTCTTTATCAACTCTTTGCATTCGTTTTCCCAAACCTTCACTCACCATCCAGTTTCTTGTTCTTTGTTACCTTTTTTCCTCTCTTCCTTTTTCTCTTTCTCTCTCTCTTTCTTTCTTTCTCTAGATCTTATCCTGTCCGAGTTTTTCTAGACTGAGGGCTTCTACCTTTCTGCCTCAAATTTTACTTGTCTAGTTGCTTGCCCGTTTCTCCTACTTAGTGCCCTACTTAGTGTCCGTGTTCAGTACCTACGGTGACCGACAGTGGTGACAATAGTGACAGCCAGATCGTCAACCTTTTCTACTATTTTACCGTCTCTTCTTCTCTTTTCCAACTCCCATTCCCTCTCTCGCTCCCTCTTACTCTCTGTCTCTCTATCTTCCTATGTAAATGCTCGCATCCTGCTGCCGCTGCCGCCCTCAGTTAATGTACCCTTACATTAGCTGCCCAGCGCGAAAGGGAGGGTTATAAAGATGCAAAACAACCATTCAGTAGGTGACGTATGTAGGCCGCAGAACGACAGGCCCAAAAGCTTCACTCACTCACTCAGACACCCGCGCAAAATGAGAGGAAAGAGATGTAAGTGTAGAAGATGGATGGTTGGATTGCTTTAGCGAAACAAAGATGGAAATTATTTGGCATATTACGATGATTAAGCGAGCGGAAGCTGTTGCACACAGAGACACACACGGAAAGCAAACGAGCCCGAAACGTAACGAAACGCAAATGGGATGGATGTTGAATGTGTTTCCGGCAATTGGAAGGGCAAGTTTGGTTCCTTCGTTGGCTTACAATGTTTATCTGTACTGGACGCTATACAAACAATATAACAGAACTCCTCTCCCAATAGTAATGACGTTTGATTGTGCCAAAATGTGACCAGAACTGGACAAAAACCATCTGCAAAGAGAAACAAGAAAACAAAACAAACAGATCGTACTAGTTTAACTACGACGCAATGAGTAACACTTCAGTTGAAGCTCACCCTTTCCACGCAAAGAAGAGAAGAGAAAAACGTTCATTTCGAACCCATTTGCAGTTTCGTGAAGCGACGGCCACCTTGCAGTAGTGTATGAGAAAAGCTTTAAATTTAACATTAGGTAAATTGTAAAGGTTTATCAAAACGTTTAACATTTAAATCGCCCTGCATATTGACTCCCGGTGTATGTAATCACCCACTGCTGCTACCCTTTTTGGCCAGTGTGCCAGGCAAGCGAGACAGAAACTGTGTCAGGCGGACGGAACTCATCTCCCTGTCCGCAGTTCAGCCCACAACTCAGAACGCGTTCTGTTTTAGGCGAAATACCCATTCACTGTGCACGCTTGCCGACACTAGCAATCTCATTTTGTAAAGAGTCAAAAAACAAACAAAAAAAACCGCTCCCTTTCCCTTTAACAAAAAAGCAAAACACACACACACACAAAATGGTGAACAATCGCGTCAAACAAAACAAAAAAACAACACATATTAATTAACTTGCGTAACGTTAAGCAGCAAATTGAATCGATGCATTGAACTACCACATATTTGCAAGTCATTGTTTAAGTCGAATTTATATACCATAATACATAAATATATAATTATAAATATAGTGCGCCTAACCGCCACGACCCTGACCCATCGCCAATGAATGAAGCAATGGTGGTGGTGGTGGTGATGGAGCTGGTGCGGTGGTTTGAAGGAGAACTACTCTTTTGTAAAATACATTAAACACCCTGCAAAGGGCGCAACCGAGCGGGTAATTGCGTGCGCGCAGGAGTAGGTCGCGCATTTTCTTCCTTTTTCATTCTTTAAACGAACACAGAAAAACCATGAGAAGTAAAAAAAAACCCTTTCAAAGTGAGAGAGCGAGAATAAGAGAGCAACACAATAACATATTCCATTGAGTAAAACATGAAGCAACAAAAAAACAATACGAAACAAAAATCATGCAGAGCTTGTGAACCTACTTGGGTCTAGGATTTCCCATTTTCCCATTACCAACGCGCCCTCCCAGTTTTTCCCCGATCGTTGATTGATTAGTTTTAGGCTGCTTTTTTAGGGTGGAATTTAATGAAAATGAATATGGAAAGTGTTGGAAAAGAAACGCGGGGGAAAATGAGATGATACTTATAGATGTGAAGAGAGAGCAAATGTGAATGAGGCAGCAGATAAGCGAGGGAAAAGAAGCTGGACAAAATGGTAGTTCGGGCACAGAATACCTGAGAACAAGCTATGGTTTCGACAACACAAAAGGCAAAAGCAAGGCAAACAGTCTCACACAACTCGCACAACCATCGTCACACAGACACACACACACACACACTCGTAAAAAGACATTGAAACAAAGAGAATAAGAAATTGTTTAAGCAGCAATCGATTCAACAACAACTGCAACTCTATCCAACGTGATCAAGCGCCAACAGGATCGGTTGATCGTTTCTTTCTTCCACAAGCAACACCCCTTTGCAGAAGGATTGATTTCTCCACTTCCCACTCTTCCGTAAGGCTCAAACTGAGGGCGACATAAGAACGTTAAGAAGAAATGCATACTTTCCTCCACTGTCAGCTGCATACAACATATAATCACATTAACAAAGAAGCAAACAAACAAAAAGATGGAAAGCAGGCGCGGCGAAGGAGCAAGAATGCAGCAAGAATCCCCTCGTATCAGGCAAATCAGAAACACACACACACACACAAACACACACAAACGCGTGTGAATGTTGGCCGAATTGTGATTATAAATACTATTATCAGAGTACTTTAATGCAAGCGTAGTGAAACAAAAGAGAATAGAAACCACACACACACACACACCCTGTAGCACATTCAAGCGTTTGCGAGAGAAACCTGAAGAAAGACAAGCTAGAAAGCAGATGAGTAAAGTAAAACAAAAAACCAAACACATGCGAAACTCCTGCAACGTGGTACTCAAGAAAGGAAGAGATGCAAATGGGAAAGTAAACAAAAACTCTCTACTTGTAAAAAGCTAAACCAATCTAACAGAAAAACATAAAAGAAAAGAAATACAAAACGAGCAAAAAAAAACACACAAAAAAGTCCAACCTATGGATATTATACCTTTATCGCATAAGCGTGTGTTGAGACAGGAAGAGAGAGAGAGAGCGCAGAAGCGAAAACGCGTAGAGAAAATGAAAAACAGAAAACGAGACAAAAAGATGGGAAAAGAACAAAAACAAAAATATATTTGCTATATACCAATTGCCTTGCACTGATATAAAATGAGAAAAAAAACGAGAAGTAAACAAAAAAAGCTAGAGAGCTGTGTAAAGTTAAAAGCATATTTGACTAATCACAAACACACAAACACACTCACACACATAATCGCGCGTGCGCCACGCACCTTGTCTGCCTTGAGTGGGCGCACGGTTCGCGATCGTCTTTGTGTGTGTATTTGTGTATGTGTGCCCAATGCCCGCGCCACATACACACATACACATATGGAACATGCTGTACTATAAATCAAGAACAAAGCTATTCTTTCCCAAGTTTTGCCCGCATTCGTTCTAGTGAAATGAAAACAAAAAAGTAGAAATACATAAATGGAGCGCGAGAACGAGAAGAGAGTGAAGAAGTGAAGCGTTGAACGAAGCAAAAAATCATTGATCAATAAGTGAGATTAGACGAATGTAGCAAGCGTGTGTTTGAAGTTGAAAAAGGGGGAAAAGGAACAACACTTGTAAAAACGAACATACAAACAACAAAACAACACATACAAACTTCTATTTCGCCACGTGAACGTGCTGTTTCCTCTTATTTCTTCAAGTACTCTTCAAGTTAATAATTGCAAAAATAAACAGAGAAAAGGTAAAAGCAAACAAAAAAGATGATAAACCACATACACACACACACCTTAATGGCTGTTGCTACTGCTGCAGAAGAAGAAAGAACACAAAAGGAAACAGAATGGCGAACGGCAGACAAAGGAAAACTAGATAACTCACTCGTTTAGTGTTTTCCCTTCGTTCCTGTTTTCGTTTCCGGCGATGGAGCGATTACTGGGACACATTTGGAGCGCCGAAAAGCCGATCAGTGTAGATAGGGTGATAGCATAAGGTGTTGAAGAGTGAATATGACAGAAAGCACATGATCGTGCCGCCATTGTTCGTTCATTCGAGACACGTTCGTTACACTACTGCAGAGTTCTGTTCTAACTCTACGTTCAACTACTGCCAAGGGACTAACTACACGTTACACGATATTAGAGTCGTACACGAGCCTGTGTACATGTAACGTGTTGCAATGGAAGTTCGCCCCAAAAAAACCTTCTTCCAACGGTCTCTTTACCTCGTTGTTTTATGTTGTTTTACGTTGTTTTTTCCTCGTTGTTTAATGGAGCAATCCATTTGATACGAGACGTTGTACACTTTAGTTGAACACGGTTGCAGAAGTGTTGCTTTTACTTTTCGTGCAATTGATTTGCTACACATTTGTTGACTTTTCTCGATATTTATAATGTAATTTAATAGACGATATAATTTCTTTGGACATCTGTAAGTTAGAGTTTGTATAAGAAATAGAAACAGTTTAAGCGAAAAGGGATATAGTATCCGGCCTGTTGATTATGTACTTTTCCTTCGATAACAATTATACTCGCTATTTAAACGAACAATTTAAGCAAACAAAAACGCTAATGAGTTTCTATTTCGACGCTGCGAAAGTGAGAGGGAGTCATTACCTAACATTTTCACCGCGTGTTGAAAAACGCTTTGGAATAGGGATAGACGGCACATACACACACACCCACACACACACCCACACACACACATACACACACACATACACATGAAGATACATATACATTCTCTGTCTTTCCCAAAAACTCACACTCCTCGTACACACAGTCGCACACTATGCGCAACAACAACAAAAACGGCTCTTGGTAGAGAGGTAGGGCCCACTCGGGTGGGATAAGAAATTGGTTACGGGTCCTCTTTATTCAAACCGATTCGCTTTTAAGGCATCATACGATGGAGAGTGCGTGTTTGAGTGCGTGCATCAGCTAGCGAAAATATTGAAAAAGTTGCAAAACACATACACACACACACTCACGCAAATAAAAAGAAATCGTGAAAAATTAAACAGAGAAGTGTAAAACAAATTAAACAAAAGAGAAGAAAAACGACCGATACAGAGAGGAGAAGAATAACATGAATCCCAATAGTTAGACTAAAATGAGAAGCGAATAAAAAAACGAAAAAAGTAAAGATTTCACAACCAAATGATCTTTATGAGCAAAAAAGCGAGCTGACTTACAACATAAACTTAATGAACATACACACAAACACGAGCGCTATTTCTTCATACAGTTACTAGTAAACAGCACACGGAATACACGGAACGCGCCACGAACGCGGTACATTTCCGATTCGAACTACTTCCCTCGGTTAAATTGGATCTGCTGAAAAAAACAGAACAGAAACAGAAAAAAGGAAGGAAAGTGGTAGGCGTAACACATCTACACAAATTACACAAACACCTTATCAAGTAATATAATTGATATGAACAGAGAGCGACAAAGCAAGAGAGAGAGAGAGCTAAAAAGAGCAAGAGGGTAAAAGCAAAAAGCGCATAGCAAGAAGAAAAAAGCAAAGCAAAAAAGCGAACAAAAAAATACATGATTAATTCTTTATTGTTGCCACATTTAAATTAAATTTAAACAAAATATTAAAAATTTAATGAAAACAAAAAAAACTCAGAACTCTACAACAACCAAAAAAAACAACACAAAACGAAACAAAAACAATGCAAAAAAATGAAACAAACAAAACAAAAAATGCCCAAAATCATTTGTAAATATATGATGAAAAAATAAAAATAATTTTTATCTAGCTCGGGGCCGTTTCGCGGGGACGATCGTTTGAAAGAAAGCGCACACATCGTTCAGTTTAACATCGTTTTCGATGAGAACGCCTTTTATTGGGATACACATTTCGCACATTTCTCTCGCTGGTTGCAAAACGGAAAAAAGATTGGTTTCACTATAAGGTATCTAAATTATTTTCGCTCGTTTCATTTACTTTCTGCTCCTGACTAAGTGAGTAAAAAGATAGATATTTCGTCTTGATTTATCGCTTCCCCCCCAAGGGGTATTTTTGATTGAAGGAACTCCGAGCTTCGGGCTTGATTGAATGCACTCCTAAGCTTCATGCTAAGAAAAATAGTTAAATCCTTTCGTCTTTTTCTCATTCTTTACTTCCTATGTAACTCTACTCCTTGAGCACTAAGCATCCTCTATCGGTCATCATTGTCTTATTGTACGTACGTGTAGAAATTCTCAAATATGTCTTCATAGCACAATTTTACATTAATGTTACTCTCTTTTTATGCCACCCCTAGAGAAAACACAAGCAAAAAATGAGAAAGTGCAATACAATTCAAAGCCAGTTTGGTGTCTCTTTGTATGAATAATCAGTTTCATCTCACGGCATTCTCGAACTCAACGCTCCGTTATTGTGTACAATAATTTGAAAAGTTCCTAGTTATATTTAAACTTAAAGCAACTACGGTAATGAACAAAACAAAAACAGGGTGCAGGAAACGAGTAAAACTTTCACTACTTAAACTACCTCTTGCTTCGTCGCAACAATTCAAGCTAGCGCTCTATACGCTGATCTCGAGCTTTGTGCACCTTTTCCCGGCGGGTTGTCCTTACGTCATCATCACGTGTTCCGACCGTTAGCTTTCCCAGTGAAATTAGGTTTGACTGATACCAAAAGGCAATAATTTGCGCAGCAGCTTCTATTTACAGCAACGTACAAACGATACAGGACGCGACCCGGTGTGCCAGAGCTGTGTCCTCTTCGTGTCTGTTTTATATTTCTGTTTTTTGCATGTGTTTTTTTCATCCTTTCTTTCCTTTCGACAGCAAACGGATATCGTTTAATAGCTTTTAGAATTATTTTATCCTTTTCCTTTGCTTCTACTAATTCATCTTCCTCTTTCCGAAAAAACGAGTCACGTGTTCTTTACGTACGTTACACACTATGTTATCACCAGTATTTGCGTATATAAATTACTAATACAAACAAATGGCATACTGCACTGATCGGGGTGGGGGACCGCGGAACAGGAAAAACAAACGATAAATCGCTGAAGGGCGCGCGTGAGAGACAGAGAGTCGATATGTGAAACGAAGCACAGTTTTGGAGGGAAACGATCATGGACTGTAGTTTAGCAAATAAGAGCGCCCTTAAAAGGAACTGACTGGCATAATGGAACCTCCCGCTTTTCTGGACGGGGGGACAAGGTAAACGAAGAAAACGCAACGCCCTAAATGCCAACCCTTTTCCGTTTTCCCTCTCATACCCTCCGTTCAAAAATCACCTACCATCCGCAAAAGTCGACGATGCGGACGACTTCGAGGACGCTGCAGCAGCCGATGGAGCAGCAGAGGACCGGGACTGCTCTCTTAGTGAGGCACTAGTTGTAGATGCGCTTGTTGTTGCTGGCTGGCTTCCACTTTCTGAAGCAACGCCGGTCGATGCACGAACCGGAACGAATGCGTTTTCCCTTCCTTCCGGCTGGGCACGATCACCCGACCTTGCTCCCGTCGTCATCGAGGCCGGTAAGATATTAGTGTTGTTTTTGGCAGCTGGCGCCGACTTTGCTTTGCCGGATGAGGCGGCTGAAGGAGAACCGGGGACGGAGGAACTGTTGTTTGCCTGATGCTGCTGTTGTTGTTTTTGTCGATAACGTCCAAAAAGGAGCGAAGAGGATGATGATGCTCCTGTATCGTTTGGTGCTGCAGTACCACCCTCCGGTATTCCGCCCTTTGTCGGCGAAGGTTCGTCCCTCGATGCGCCACCACCGCCGGCCTTCGATGTTGCTGCCGCCGCTGCCGCTGCCGCCTTGCAGCGTTTGTTACTATATGTGTATCTTCTGAGCGGTGGCACTCAGCTCGTCCATGCTCTTGCGCGCCTGGTCCGTAATGTCGTCCAGCGATTTTTTGGTCTGTGTCAGGATTTCGTTCGTGCTGGTTGCCGCACTGTTGGCCAGTTCTTTCATCTGCAAAACACGCAAAGAGATTACATATTAGTACAGGCGTGAGCAGCTCAGGGTGTCGCAACCATACGCACCTCAGCATTCAGCTTTCCTATCACCCATTCCAACCCCTGGCGCCCTTTGCCGGCGTTGGTGCTGATGTTCTTCGTCAGCACATCCTCCATGTACCGGTTCAGTGGGACACCCTCGACCTGTACCGTGGCTTCCTGTTTCAGCAGTGTTTTCGACGGATCGGTCGGATGTGGAACGTAGCTGAGCGTTTCGTACACTGAAAGAAAGCTGCCAAAGGTGAGGTTGATCGTTTTCAGCGTCATCAACCGCTCCTTCGGATCAACGGTCGACTTTTCGCTGGCGTAGCAAACGTTCGGCGAACCAATGAGCTGCAAGAATGTAGAAAAGAGGTAGAAAAAGCACGTTATTAAGAGGAAACATGCGAATGAACCAGTGTAAATGGTCTTGAAGAACAAGGCAAATAAAACAATTTGTTTAAAAATGCATTAACCACTCCATAGAAAAGCTTCCTTGAGTTGTCAATTTCGTGTTTGTTGCAGTGAGATTGATTGCGCGAGGGAAAAATAATCAATAAAATAAACCATTAATTGCCGACCGCCACTATTAATGCTCATCGAATGGGAAAATCAACATATGTCAACTGTACAAAATTAATAAAAATTTAAAATCATGAATCAATAGCACAGCTGAATCGTTAAATCCCTCCCTTCAGACAAATCCAGAAAGTACTGGACTCTGATAACACAAAACGGTAAGAGACCATTAATAATACCCTGTAAAGCGTTTAAAGCCCTTAAAGCAAGGTGCAGGACGGTGACGACCAACAACCCCGGTCGCAACGACGTAAGCAAAGGTCGTTCAGAAGAAGCTCGCTCGCGGCGCGTTATCTTATCAGCGCACCGCATGGTCCAACCCCACGCCGGATGAAATCACGCGTATCGGCAGGTGATAATCGTTTCACAGATAACCAACACCTTCTAGCACTTGCAGGCGCAAAATGTGTCAAAAATTTGCACTCCCCTGTTGTGAAGGTGGCACATACTGTTTCTGGGGAGAGTGTGATAAAGCGTTTCCTCCAAGAGCGTTTAAACCTAGTCAGTCAGTAGATAAACATTAGCGTCTTATCAATATCGAACTTTGTTCAACTTCAAAATGTATGACTCATTTTACAACGGGGAAACAATAAATTTTTTTGGTAAACCCCTTTTGAGAACGAATCGATTGGAAACGATCTCGCCGTTTGCCGATTGAACACGCTGCGATCACGTGCATCTGCGGTGCAGGTGATCGTCACTTGAGCGACCGCGACCCGATCTTCCATCCGCTTGAAACAATGAGAGTGAAGTTAATTATGTTTCAAACGAAGCTAAACCCATTCGTCCGCACACACATTGTCAGGAACAGTAGCGGGACAGCAAGAGCACAGAAGAAAGGGGGTAAATTAAATAAACGCCAAACCGTCCTCGTGCGCGACAACTGTTTGAAGTACACGCGCGCAGTTTCCTGCGGCAAAATGTGGGTAAGGGGTGCCTGGCATGCAAGGAAGGCGCAAAGCATGGGCAACAGTGACGCGTGCTCCCCGTGTGACGATAGTGAAACGACGGCCGTTTCGCCGTAAATTTAGAGTGCCACATTCCGATTTTCTTTTCGTGCTATGCTAATATACCAACACCACGACAACCACAACCGTGATCCGTGTTAGCGTGGAAACAAGGGTCAGACCGCCTACTGCGGTTTGTGGTGTAGAGTATTTTTATCATTTAGCATTCTGTGTACCAGGTGAAGAAGCTAAGGATTTGCTAGATTTGACGCTACATTAATAGATGATGGGTGAAATGCAAGCGATGGCAGGGAAAGGATGGTCTAATGGCTGGAGTTAATAGCACGTTCGTACCTTCTGTGCCCACTGTGGGAAATACCATTTGGAGCTGACCAGTCGGTGCGTGTGCAGGACACCGTCGACGACCCTTCGTTCCACCACATCGGTACCGATGACGGCTGTGTTGATGGGGTTGGGGTATTTGCGCCAGGCGGCCTGTGCAACGGTTTCCCAAGGATGGCTGCAATTAAAAGAAAAATAACAAGAAGATAAGCACGCGATTGCATTATTTGCTGCGAGGCCGCAACTGGTCTCCTTCCCAAGTGGGTCATATCACAAACAAGAAGCTTCAATTGTGTAGTAAATCAACGTAGTGCATAGATATGCATTTATGCAATATGTTTCTTCCCCTATAGCGTTTGTTTCCCTAGCAAGGCATGCGGCCCTGTCCACCTTGAGATGTGGAGAAAGTGAAGGTCATCTTAATTCCGGCCATTGAACGGCTGCCAAGCGGAACACGGGATACGGCAGCAGCGAGGAGAGATCATCGAACCTGATCACGTTTTTTGTTACTTCCTTTTCCTTACTTTGGCGGTGGCAACAAAATGGACTATTAATTGAACTTGCCAAAAGTGCGTAGTTTAGTGTAAAAGTAAGTCAAGCGCAAAGCCGTTTTTACCCCAACATAAATACAACCACCCAAACGCGGACAGCTGACCGAGCCACAGTCGAACCGAGCGTTTGACGTTTCTCAAACGCCGCACGCACACACGTGCTTGGAAGCGATCAGTCTCACGCACACATTCGCAGCCTGCCGTCGCGATTAATTTCGTAACAAGGTCCAATTCTATTGCGATTTTTGTTCAGCGTTTCGCACACACAATTTCAATCACCCCCATTTTCACTTATGGAACACGGTAACACACACAGAAACATACATCCGGTCTCAAGATGGACTTTTCGGGGAAGGTAATTGCGCTGATAAATCGTTCGCTTGATAGAACATTCCAGACGAACACGAGGAGACTGGTGCATCAGGGGCACTGTCAAAAAACGTTTCCACAAGTGGTACATCGCACTTTTACATAACACACCCTGTCGTCTTTCTATGCGTGCTGCGATGGGCCGCGGCTTAGCAACCGAAACGATGAACCATGCTTTCCATTGGCGGGTACTTACTTGAAGACGTGTTCTGAGGTCCAGATTTTCATGTTTGCGCTTTGCTTTTGGTTGTGTTGTGTGGATGATAAAGGAACACGGTCCCTTGTTGTTGCTATGTGTCGCGGACGCAATTCACGGACGCTGCAGTTCTCCCACTCCTGAGCAGCAGATACGAGAAGACTTGGTGGTGCTGCTACTACCACACCACGACCTGCAGAACAACACACGCAAAGAAAAAGCTGCTTTAATTGC
This sequence comes from Anopheles epiroticus, assembly GCA_000349105.1. Lineage (NCBI taxonomy): Eukaryota > Metazoa > Arthropoda > Insecta > Diptera > Culicidae > Anopheles > Anopheles epiroticus. Next base: position 687,477 of record KB672064.1, on the reverse strand, counting down.
TGGTACACGCCACTGGTGCTCCAAGTGTGAACTCGCGGTTTCGTGATTCGATTGCGCAAAGCACATGCACGGAACTGAACGCAGAAATGCACACACAAGGTACGAGGCACCGCAAGATGGTTGAAAATAATGCACGCACGTTTCGTTTCAGCAGGAAAAGCTCGCCAAACACAATCCGGATGTTATTTGTACTCCCACAACAGCGCGAAAATCCTCCTGCGTTCGACCGCACCAATCATGACACGCGAATGAAGGAAGAAGAAAGCGCTGAGTAGACTTTTGTACCGTCCCAAGACCTGTACAGGCCGGTCTACACGTTCGCCATGGTGCGGCAAGATGCTTCAAACAAGCGATGAAATATTTGGAAACTTAATCATCATCTGACTCATAGCCATAGTTACAGGAGAAGTGGTTGTGATGATGTGTTTTAGTAAATATGAACTATTTTATTATTAAATAAAAAATAAAACTATTCTCAGCAGGCTACAGTGTACACGCAGATTGAAGAAACATCGCATTCCTATCGTGTGTGTCATTTTGACAGTAGATGTCCAATATTGGACATATGTCAATCGAAATTTCGAAACTCAATGCAAAGGGCGGTGGTCCAGTTGGACTGAAATATTTCATGCAAATTTGGCTCGAAATTAAAGAGTCAACAATAAAAATTTGGGATCAAACAACATACGCGATAAAAGATTCAAAAGAGCAATATAGAAAAGTCAGAAGACCAGTAAAGTTGTATGAAAACGTGACATTGCATACTGTCGTCAGCGGCACAAATACATAACCTTTTTATTGACTTTGAGCTCTTAAAACGTTGTTAATTGATTATGTTTGGTTTTGAATTCTATAATCATACACTATTACATCTAAAAAACAAATCAAAAGACTCAAAGAGGACTGATGTGGCAGCATCAAGGCAATATTCTACAGATATTTATTTTCTTTTCTGGGATACTTATTATAATAATTATTAATCATCTATCTTGAATCTTCGCTTAAAAAGTAAAAATATTAAAACAAAAATTAGAATGATATTTGGAATAATAAAATCAGTTCAGAACAAACTGCGTATGAAATTTTGTTACTTGGGGGTTCGAAGATTTTGTGGTATCGAACATGTGGTCGAAACAATTCTTATAGTTCCCGAAAATTTGGCATTACGGTTGTAATGATTTGTGTGATTACCGTTTACATATTTTGACTTATTTTTACAACCCAATTACAATTATGTTCCAAACTTGAATTAAACTTTAAAAATGCCGCACGTTTTCGGCGCACCTCATTCGAACATGAAACGTCACTCGTTCGAACAATGCCGTCAGCGGGTGCGCGTTTAGGTCCGTGTCGGGTTCTTCGCATCGTTTCAATCTGTCTGTGTTTGAGCCGCCATTTTGAGCCGCCATTATGTGGCTTTCTGTAAAATTGGTGGTATCGTGGTAAATTACGTGGTAAAGTTACGGACGCGTTTTTCTCCCTTTGTGACTGTGGTGCGTGAATCGTGACACGAGCGGGATGCACTAGCACGTTACGGGTCGTGTTTTACGTCCCGTTTGGACCGCTTGGCGGACCTTGGAAGTAGGAAATTTTCGCGTGTTTTTTCACTCCCTTGGCACGGGAGTTTTCTTCGCGCACACACACGCCCCGTCGCCGTCGCCCGGGTCGCCTTTCCGCTTCCCTGCCGCCGCCGCCGCCGCCACCGCCGTCGCGCTCTACCGTTCGCCGTTGGTCGCCTGGTAAACGCGTTCGACGTCCGTCGCCGCCGTCGTTGCTATTTTGCCCGGGAGTGCGAGTGTGTGCGTAAGTGAGATAGGGCAGCAGTGTGGAAGCAGCAGCGCACGTTGCGGGTCGAGTGCGAGCAGAAAGTCAATAGAACGTGAAGTGCGCACGCTGCTGGTGCGGCGCTAGAGTGAGTGAGAGAGTACGATAGCGAGTGGTGCGAAAGAGCAAAAGCAGCAGCCCCGAAGAAGTGTCAGTGGCGCAGCAAAAGGGCACCGTTAGTGTGAGTGAGAAAGCGTGCGGTGGTGGTGCGAGTGTTTTGTGAGTTCGCGCGCTTGCTGCGTTTTAATTCTGGTGCCGTTGTTTGCAGGGCAACAGCATTCTTCATTCGATTAGCACTGGATCAGCCACAAATTGTAGCGCGTTGTGTCGAGCGTGTGTGGGCTAGTAGCATCCGGAAATATTGTTTGCCTATTGTTCTAGCGCGGGGTGTAGAGAGAGTGTTTCAAATCCACGCGTCCGCCCTACGAAATAGCGCGCGCGCTGGCGCACAAACACACACGCACACTGACAGCCCTTCTTCCCTGCCTACCTACCTACCTACTTGCTTGCCTGGCCCCCTCCTACCGTACCCTGTTTTTCAGTAGGGATTTTCTTCCTTCGGCTGGCAGCACGGTAGGCCCTTTTGGGTGAGAAGGAGGTAGGGCAGTGTGCACGGGAAGCCTGTGTTTGTCGAAGGGGGAAGCCGGAGCGAGAAAAGGAGCGAAGCATCGCGCAAACGTCGTCGAAAGCAACGAAAGAAGACGGTGTGGAAGACGTCGAGGACGACGACGACGGTGGGAGCGCGCGCACATTCACGGGGAGCACAAGTCGCGCTGAAGAAAAAAGCACCCAGCAAAGAATCAAAGCAAGCCAGCCCCAGCAAAGCGAACCGAGCGTGGATCGGCCGTGAAGGACAGGAGAACAGTAGGCGCAGGCAGCTGTGCTGAAGGGAAGACGCCGCATTTCAGAAGGCAATAAAAGCGTGCGAATACGAATAAGGCAAGAGTAGCGAGTATCATCAACCTACCCCCGGGGTTCTACTACCCCTGAACGAGAGAACGAGAAGAAAACGAAGAGAGAGAGAGAGAGAGAGAAAGAGAGATCGAAAAGAAAGAAACATTGCAAGATTCCTAGAACACAGCAAGCTCGTGGAAGAAGGGAACGAGAAACACAAGAAAGAGGAGGGGGCGAAGGCTGGGTACGAAATCGTGTGTAGCGGAAAGGGTTGAATGATAGAAGAAAAGCTCCAAGGAGGCGGTTGGTCGGTCGAATGGGTGGAAGCACAACAAGAGCGAGATGAGCGATCCACCACCGCCACCAACACCCAAATGAGCCACTAGGAAAGTGAAAAGCAACAAAACACACACGAAAAATAACAACTCATCTCGCGAGTCGCGCGCAGAGCACAGAGGCGCAAACGAAGGGCTAGGGCGCGTAGGGTGAACGGGGGTAGCGAAGCGAGCGGGAGAACAAAACGGATCGGATGGTGTAGCGAACCGGGAGGCATAAAAAGCAACCCCCTTTTTCGACTGAACCCTTCGAAACTCGTCGTGCAGCAAAACGGCGAACGGAGGGCAAACCACCATTCACCACCGTCACCATTACCACAGAAACACGCTGCCAAGATGTCGAAGCTTTCGTTTCGGGCAAGGGCCCTCGATCCGTCGAAACCGATGCCGATCTATCTGGCGGAGGAGCTGCCGGATCTGCCCGAGTATTCTGCCATCAATCGCGCGGTCCCTCAGATGCCGAGCGGCATGGAGAAGGAAGAAGAATCGGTAAGATCTTCCCGCCACACAGTATGCTGTGTCCACTCGAGTCCGGCTGGATCGTATCTTTGAGACACCGGTACCAATGGGGTTTCGCGGAGGGAAGGCTTTTTGTTTTATTGGTTCACGTTCCACTCCCCTTCACGTTTTATGAGTTTTTTTTACACGTGCTTTTTGTCATGCTGATTGCTATGCCGGTGCAATCAAGCGCTCTTGCGAAAGATTTCGCATTCGGAAAGAGCGTCAAGTGCTGTAAAATTTCTTAAATGTAACCACCATCCGCCAAAAATCTCATGCACACAAACGCACACACATGCTTGTGATTTAAAATGACCAACAACCAAGCAAGCATCTTTCAAAGTCATTTAGAAGTAAACAACATGCAGCTAGTGTGGGCCTCGTTGCATACTAGATGTACAATCAACAAAGAACCAACAACTTCACTTTTAAACAGTGAAACCGCTTACAAATACCGGTTACCGGAAAAGTTGAAACAAAACAGTAGCATTTTTTAAAACAAGTGTAGAGTGAAAATTGTCATGCTCCGATGTGTATGTGTGCTTCACTGCGTTACTAATGGCGCAAGGTTTGAAAGGCCGTGTTATGACCAATCACACCCGTTTCGTTCGCGATGCAAGAGGTCAGTGTGCCGGAATGGTTTCAAAATAACTAATTTAAATGCCGAGACAAAATTTGTTCTTTTCCAATGTGCACAACTGTTTCGTCAGAATGCATTAGTACCGGAAAAATGTTGCACAATCTATGCTTGTGTTTGTGTTAAACCACGCGGTTCCAGTTTGTTTATGTTGCGTATTCAATCCGGCACATGCACATCGTTCTTCAATATCAGATTGTCTTCAAGTAGCGACTCTTATAATGGATCATTCTTTAAAGTTGTTACACATTTCATGTCAAGATGGTTGGTAGAACATTTATTCCACGTTTATCAGTTGATTTATCAGTTGATGTATTGTTGCGCGGTGTAAGGGGCAACCAATAAAACAAAGGAAAGTCATCATTTTCAGGCTGATAAAACTGAGTCATCCAGTTACTACAGAGTACTGTCATTCCTTCCGCTAACCGTTTCGTTTGTTTGTTTTCTTCCTCTACGCCCGCATTGCACCTCGTCGATCTACAGGAGCACCATCTGCAGCGAGCAATATGCACCGGACTGATCATTCCCACGCCCGAGGTGTACGACTCGACAGATTCCGAGTTCTACGACAAATATTACCCACCCGACTACAAACTGCCCAAACAGTTAATCCACATGCAACGTAAGTAGTCCACATGACTTTTGTCCAATTTATCCCTTTATTTCAGACCAGCACGCTAAGGGAATGACTAACCACCAGGGCATTTGTTGCCCATATGGGGGGATGGGAAGACGAAGGCCATGAACACGCTCTGTTCTATTGGAATGTAAATAAATACATTTGAAGGTTTGGTGCAGTAATGCAATGCTTTAGTAAAGAACGGAAGTGCACGAAGCAACAATCCAATCAAAAGGAAATTTTGGCGATTCAACGACTTTTTTGAGAGTATTTTTTTTTGTTACTTGAAGGAATGTGCGTCTTAGGTCCTATTTCAATCACTCAGTCGGCTCAACTTTTTCATGCTGTGACGTAGAGTAGATTGAATTTGCTCACTTTCAGCACGCGCTGTTGCCTAGTGGAATGATCGTTTATGTTCCTCCGCGCTACATTGTCGCGTTTGTGTACGACAGCCGCCGTGACCTATTCGAAACTGACATCATTTCTCTGTTTTATGTCCCGTTCGTGCTTTCCCCAGATGTGAAGCTAAGATGTGATCCCTGCTAAACGAGGGGGTTGTTTAGAGATGTTCCATGTTATTAATCGGTTGTTTTCGATCCATTTTTAGCACTCAACCTCGAGCAGGACATACCGGATTACGATATGGACAGTGCGGACGAGGTATGGGTAACGTCACATGAGAAGAAGCTCGATCTCGATCCGCTAAAGTTTGAAATCATGATGGATCGGTTGGAAAAGAGCTCCGGCCAGACGGTGGTCACACTAAACGAAGCCAAAGCCCTCTTAAAGCAGGACGACGAAGTGAGCATAGCCGTGTACGACTACTGGTTAAACAAGCGGTTAAAAATGGTAAGCAGTAGACCACGTTCGAAATAGATACGATGTTGTTACCTATTTTCTTTCGTTTCCAGCAACATCCTCTGATACTGTACGTCAAGACGGAGAATCGAGGCAACATGACACCGAACAACCCGTACCTTGCGTTCCGGCGGCGCACCGAAAAGATGCAAACGAGGAAAAACCGCAAGAATGATGAGTCGTCGTACGAGAAAATGCTGAAGTTGAGGTACTGATCAGCGACGACTCTCTTCGCGCCGTGCACGTACACACACACAGGGCGCGAACATAGTTTTGAACATACTCTGTCGGATGGCTTTCATACAGGGACCGTCATGGTCCACCTTGTTGTTGCATTTTAGGCGGGATCTCTCGCGTGCGGTGACGCTGCTGGACATGATCAAGCGACGGGAAAAGCTCAAGCGGGAACAGTTGCACCTGAGTATCGAAATCTACGAGAAGCGCTACCAGGCGCAGGATTTCCATGGTCATCTACTGTCCGAGTTTACGTCTAATGCAACGCGTGTTTCGAGGTATGTGGTGGTCTCTACGCTGGATGAAACGCGAAACCGATTTGTAGCTAATTTACTCTATCGCGATTATCCCACTTTCTCGTAGACCTGCCTTTGCTCCCATCTACTCCAACCAGTATACACCGTTGGCTGGCGGACAGGGGGCTAATGCTGCAGGAGGTGGCTCGTATCCTTCCTCGTCTCAGTACGGTGGTCCTGGTGGCACCAGTGGGACGAACAAGCGTGATAATGAGAGTCTCAGCAGTCGGAAGGAAAAGCGCCAGTACAAAAAGCGGAAACTAAAAATGCAGAAAGATCGGGGTTTATCGAGTGGTACTGGTAGCGGGAGTGGTGCGTCAAGTGGCCGTGGCGATGGTGCAGGTGGTACGGGTGGCAGTGGCCTGGTCAACTCTGGCGGACACCAACATCATCTTCATCCACAGCAGCAGCATCAGTACCAAGGTTCGATGGTGGGCGGAATCGGTGGTCGCGGTGTTGATGGTGCTGTATCTGGGGGACATGGAGGAGGTATGTGGACCGTGGTGTTGATTCTAGTGGTGTACGATACCGGTGTTGACCTTTTGCTTTCCATTTCAGATCATCACCATCATCACGGGACGGGCGATCATGCGGTTTCGTCCGATGACGAGGAACTGGCAAATCTGCAGGGAACTTCGCCTGAAGAAGAGTACGCTTATGCATTCCGAAGAAGCAAACACAGTCAATATCACCGGGTAAGGAACATGAATGGAAAGGTGTTTTTCATTGCAATATTCTAAACTGCAATCGAAATCGTATGTGTTACAGCCACGTGCGGATGGTTACGGTAACTGGCCATGGACGTCTCGGGAAGAGAACGGCTCGGCGGATCCACGATATCGCTTTACGCTTACTTCTTTACGATATCCGAGGTACGTTATAATAAAATGCATTCTAGTGTTTCGATTGTTATTTAATATTTAATGATTAATACTTATCTTTTGCTTCTTCTCCAATTTTAGACCCCGCTGCATCGGTTTTGCCCGAAGACGATTGGGTCGCGGTGGGCGCGTCATAATTGACCGTATAGCGACCGACTTCGATGATCTGTGGTCTCGGTTGGACTACACTATTGTCGAAAGTGAAACGATCGCATCGTTAACCTCAACGGCCGAGCCAACCGTTATATCCCGCGATGAGCAGAAGGAGGACGAAAGCAACGAACCGATCGTAGTTCAAACGCGAAGACGGGAAACTGCGCGCACGGTTAGTGTTAGCAGTAATTGCAGCAATGCTAGCAGTAGTGCTGGTGTAGTTGTGTCGTTGAAACCTCCTCGTTTACCGACTGCATCAATCGTCGTGAATCAACAGCATCAACCGCTGGTGAATGGAAACGATGAACCACCGTCGGAGTTGGTCGCGAACGGTTTATCCAGCTCGGTCGTATCACGTCGGAAGCTAATTTTGAAGCAGGAACACCCTGCTCTGCGTGATTACGAATTGGAGGGTGGGGAGATTCAGTTCTTGAACAGCATTGGTCTGATGAACAAGACGGAGCAAGAGTCAGAGGGCACCTTTGCTAGCACAAAGCGTCGGCTCCGGTTCGATAGTGAGGAGAAGGACGAGCATAGGGAGAGTTTAGCAGCAGTGGTAAAGGAAAGTGCAGTGTGCGATGAACGAACATTGAGTGATGTTCCAAACTCAGATTCTATTGTGATAAAAAGTGAAGCCGACGCAGAACCGGCGCTGTCGACAGGATGGAGCGGTTCGGCTGTAGTGAAGCAGGAGCCAGAGGTGATGGAAGATCACCAGAAAACGGGTGCAACTGCCGGGGTTCCGATGGGAGAGGACTTTGAGCAGTTGATAGACAGTGTAAATAGTCGCAATAACGCCCGGAATCGTTTTAACGTTACAACAGTAGCCGTGAGCAGTAATAGTATTAATTCCCCGTCGACCGTCGTAAAGGTCGCGGCTGGTGGGCAGCAGCAGCCTCGCGATCAACAGCAAACGGTCGGTTCGTCTGCCGACAAGCAGCAGGGATCGGCGAGTTCGCCTTCGCGGTTACACGATGCAACACGCGAGGATATCGATGCAGTGTATAAGGATTTGCTTAACGATATCCAGTCGAACTGGTTACACTTTCGCCCGAAAACGCCGGAACCCAGCCAAGACGATATGCTTACGCTGGACGGTGAGGATGATATGATGGAGCAGTGTCTCGGTTTGTCCGATCGCAACCGCATCACGCTCGAACTACAGGCTCTCGACGAACAGCTTCCGTCGACGATATTCTCCGCCAGCAGCAAGGGACCGATGGGATCCTCACTGTTCCGTACTGCCCCGTTCGCACTGGACAACCTTATTGAACCGCATCCTTTGTCGTTGGACGAAGGCGAATGTTTAGCGGCTAATGCATCGACGACGACCACATCAGCCATCGAAGTGAAGCTGGAGACGTCCGGCTCGTCGGCCAGTGGCGAGAACAATCTAAGTGTACCGTCGGATTTGAACCTGAGTTTGAACGAATCGAGCGAAGACAACGAAAAGATGCTGGACAACATCCTGCAGGAATGTGCGACGGATGATCCGAAACAGTTACATCAAACGAGCAACTTCTGGAATGGCATATTGGACGACGGAATGCTGAACAACCTCGAGACAAGCCACAAGGAGGAAGACGAACCGATGGCGGAGGAGAACGAGACGAACGAGTCGAACCTGTTCACTTCCAGCACGGCCAAGATTGGCTATCACTCTGATTTGGTAGGGTACGGTCGTCCTTCCGGGGCAGCAGATCGCCGCGCGAGCAAAAGCAAACGGCGGAAGTTACTTAAACGCTGCAGCTATCTAGTAGGCAGTAGCTACTTTGCGGTGAAAAGTTTGCCTACGGATGAGATCTTTCAACCATTGCTGGATGCGGATGGTCAACCGATCGTTCTAGATGATATTGAACCGGATGCCATTGGTTCTGGCGCCGAGCAGAGCGAGCTTCGTGACGTCGAGGAAGCGATGGAAGCCGAGACTGCAGTAGGAGTCGAAGCGATGGAGATTAAAATGGAAGAGGAAGCTACGCTGGCTGCGGCGGCAAACGAGCTAGCGGAGGTTGGTGGTGGTACATCGACGCCGATAGCGCTGGCAGCGGGAGAGCAAGTGATTAAGATTGAACCACCGGACGAACTGGTAACGCCGACCGAACGAAATGATGCGACACTGTTGGGCAGTACTCCAACGGCGGTTCAATTTCTACCTCACAACAGTACGATGGTTGCACCCGCCGCGGCGACCACCATCAAGCTGGAACCGTTCAATCATATTAGTCAAATAACAGCCCGAAGTTCAACCCCAGACGGAGTGGCAACGGCAGCAACGCGCGTAGTGCCGACAGGCTCGACCACACTGATCCCAGCGACGATCGTGGTATCGCAACCTTCATCGACGGGGAATTCCTCGATGTTTTCAACCACCGGGGGGACAGTCCCAGCCGTGGTCTCCGTTTCGCTCCAACAGGGTGGTTTGCATCAGCTCGTGCACACCTCATCCGCACCGTCAATGGCTCCCGGCACGACAATGCTCGTGATGCAGTCCATTCCGTCGAACAACGCGGGCTCGGTACAATCGTCCCCTTCGGCGTCGGTCGCTGGTACGCCGACATCGTTCCTGCTAAGTACTAGCGGAAACACTAACGCCATGGGAGCAGCGTCCTCGATCGCTGGTTCGATCTTAGTGCAAACTTCCGCCTCGACATCGCTGGCTAATGCCGTCCAGTCGTCCTCGTCCTCCAGCGCCGCCTCGCTCCTGTCGAGTTCTACTCCCATCGTCGTTACGGTGCCACCGGCCAGCAGTAGCGGTTTGACAGGAACGGCCGGCAGCGTCATGCCAACGAGTGGTACCAACACGGTCGTATCGATCGCGACACCGATCGTTGTGTCCTCGTCGGCTACCTCGCTGGCTCAATCGATCGTTAACGCACAGTCGGCATCGGTCATAGGGAACAGCACGGTGGCAAGTAGTAACAGTGCCACTTCCGGTGCCAACACTGCAACCGCGCTGAGCAGCTACATAGTGCAGCACAATTCGACACCGATCATGATTTCGCACCAGCAAATGCAGCAGCTGGCTAACAGCGGTGGTGCCAACATCATGACCGTAGGCGGCCAGCAAGTCGTCACGACCAAGCAGCACCACGGGGAAACGTTTGTGCTGACACATGCTCCCGGAAAGAAGCAAATAAACGGACCGGCCGATGGAAACAAGAATGCCACCACATCTGCCGGTAAGAAACTGTTGTTTTACCCCGCTAGGTCAGTTGTAGCGTAAGTGTTAAATGTATTTATTTTTGTTTTCATTTTAGTCACCGTGCAAAACATCAATCATGCAAAGTTCCACGCACTGCTGAATCAAAAGTTGGGCAACAAAACCAACGATAGCGCACATCAGAAGCAGTTGGATTTTTTACGCAAAGCCGCATTAGCTACATCCGCTGCTGGTAACAATGCCGCACCAAAGATGATCGTTAAGACGACCAACCCTGCCCAGCAGTTGCTCGCGGTCACTGCCGTTAGTAGCGCCGGCGGAATGACGGTACATCATCCGCAATCCACGTCTCAGCAGCAGCAACAGCAGCAGCAACAACAATACAACGTTATCCACCAGAACTCGCTCAATACTCCTATCACAATCGTGTCCGCGCAAAGTTCTGGTCAGGGTCAGGCGAACAAGATTATTCTGAACTCGTCGCACTTGCTGCAGCAGGCGGGCGGGGTGCCACTGAACCATGGCAAGCTGCAACTGACCACCGTTCACGGGGGTCAACAGCAGGGAGGACAGGTGGGCACGGTAAACACCTTAGCTACCGGGGTGGCCGATGGCCAGATTGTAACGCTGGATACATCGGGCCAGCAAGGAATCGGCGCCGTAAAGCAAGCGGATAAGAATCGCGTCTCGTACCTAAACCTAAAGGGCCGAGGACAGATGTTTTCGCTCAACTCGAAGCTGCTCAACATTATTCAACCTGCACAGCAGCAAAAGATCGCAAATAGTCTAGCGATTCAACAGCAGCAACAGCAGCAGCTACTGCTGAACCAGGCCGGACACGGTGGAACGACGACGATTCTCAGCAAAGGGCAGATGATTCAACGCGTACCAACGGTTAGCATCCGGACGCAGCAGCAACCCCACCAGCAGCAAACGAACCTCGTCGATATGGTTGTGGTAAACAATCCGAACAATATAAAGTTCATCCAGGCAGCAGCATCGGCAGCAGCAGCGGCAGCCGCGGCAGGTGGTGGCAATGTGGTGAACAATACGGGCGGAACGTTGGCAACGAGCCGAGTAAACTCCGTCACAACATCGGTCGGATCAAGTACATTGAATGCTTCCTCTGATGGTGGCCCTAGCAGCAGCAGTAGCGGCAGTGGTGGAGTTGTTGGTAGTGGAGGTGGAACTAGTAATAACACAAGCAACTGTGCCCAAGTGGCCACACAGTCCACATCGACGGCAAGCATGAGTAGTAGCGGCACAGCGGGAACGGTAACGAACAGCAACAGCAACTCGGTCGCATCGGTGGCGACGTCTACGGCCGCAACAGCCACGTCCGTTGCTGTTGGTAACACAACGGTGGCTGGCAATGCCAATAGTAACGGGGGCGCCGGAACCACCGGCAACGCTAGTGGTAACACAAATCCTTCAGCCAGTATAAACATTACCAATAGGTGAGAGTCGAAGATCCAGCTCAATAGGTAACTGTTACTGTATTTTAACTTATTACTAATTAGTATTAACGTTTAGGCAGGATAGAAAAGTAAACAGGAAGCAGTACGAAAGGGCTTGTAAGGTGAAACCGAAGACGCATTATGCGCAGAAACAGCGATCATTGCTTAGAAAGAGGAAAGTGGAAGAAACTTGAGCAGAAAGCAAAACTGCAGCCATACAGAGCATGTGTACCACGTGTACAAAGAAACTCTACCGTCATGTGTGCGGAGAGAGTGTGGAAATCGGTAGATCTTGTGCCTGCACTGGTTCGGTTTGGCGTGTTTGTTTCTTGGGTTTATAGAAGAAGTGCGAAAAGATTTACATTTGCGTTTGCTTTTTTTAGCGAACGATTCTTGCTTGGCAGTAAAATTGCAGAGTATATTATTTGATTGTTTTTGAAGCTTCAACCTTATAATTTCTAAAAATATGTACATTTTATCAACCGCAAATTTTGGTTTTGCGTAAACCTTGCTTGAATTTGATACAAATTATTATTCTGTGATTATGATCTTAATGATCATTGTATAGGAACAGCAAATTGTATGTTTAATGACTTTTATGAGACTTCACATTTAAGTCAAATCTTTTTAAAACTGCATCTTCTAAAATAGGATAAAGAAAAATTAACAAATTGCTTCACCGTAACAAGCACACAACAAACAAGCACTAACCGAAACCTGCACAGATAGACCGATACACGCCTCCGACTGTAATAGAGCAAACATGGCAAGAACAATGGTAATGGAGGCAGTGTTCCCACTGCAAATCGTTGTCTCTGTACCGTTAGTATTCTTTTAATTTTCTAAAAGAATATTTGCTTTAAAAGAGCATACGACCCTTTAGGAACGAAGCAATGGCTGGTACGTGTTTTATTTGGCAATCTACCTTCTCTTTTACCATCAAACAAGATGCTTATATCTTTCCTTTACCTCGTGTAACCGGACTCAGACGCGTCCGGCTGATGAACAATAGAAGCAATGCAATGTAAATGATAATACAAATCATACACAAATTAGCTCGACCCAGCAGTAACCGGTAGAAACTAATCGAACACTCATCATGCTGCTGCTGCGAAAGAATAAAGCGTTCGGCGAACTGAAAACGTTGCGAGCCGGTTTTGTTGTAATAGGATCTGTAAGTAATATAAGTAAGTGTACATATACGAGTAGCTTTAAATACAACACTACATAACCCTAGGCCCTGTTAGACTGTTGCAGCAGCAGTGGTGGTCGCACCATGTGTGTGTGTGTGTGAGTGAGTGTGTGTGTGTAGCGAAGGGAGCGAAGGCAAAGTGTCTGCCATTCGGTAGCGATCGCAATAAATGCAGCAAACTACAACTTATACACTCAACACAAAACGAAATAAAAAGCAAGAAGCAATTCCAATGCCGTAGAAGCGGGAAAAAGAAAACGAAAAGGAACGATTATACGCTAAACGAAGCAATGAAGAAAATGCAAGTAATACAAAAATACAACAGCAACACAACAAAAAGGAAACAACAAAACATGAAAACCAAAGGAATATTGGAAACGAGCATATACATATTGATTAGCTTTTGCAATAGCAGGATGCAGAGGACCTGTAATAACCCTTTACCGAATTTCCTATCAGTTAGTTCCATCACTACCCCTGCTACCAGCGTGTCTAGGCCGGTTTGTTTTTTAGAAGGAATGGGTTGCACATCACAGTGATGACATACTACTTGGTGTTGGTGGCGAATCATGTTCTAACGTCAATTTCCTGTTTTTAATGCTCCCTGCTGCAATAGTGAGCTTTTGTTTTGGTCGCTAGTATTATCTCCCGATTATGTTTCTCGATCCCTCTCTCCGCTCCTGTAGTTTTGTGTGCGTGTGTGTGTTTGTGTCTGTTTCCGTTTGTGTTTGATGATCCACGTTCCAACTGTGTTCCCGTCTTACTTTCTCTCTGTTCTCTATGCTTTCTTCTGGTTACTGTGTCTGTGATTGTATTGTCGTCTTTAGTTTTTCGGCATGTTTGGCAAGTTGTATAAAAAAAGCAAACAAAAAATGAAAGGAGTTCTAGTTAGAAATAGAGACATAATTTTACGAAGTGTATCGTGCACTACTCTGGTAATGGTAAAATCTCGTTATAGTAAAGTAAATTAATAATGGTAGTAAATTTATGGGACTAGTAACGAATCTAGAAGTACATGACTGCATTAACAGGAATAGTTAAAAGGAAAACTCTCTCTCTCTCTCACACACGCACTTACACACGAGAAGATGCAAACAATAACACTTGGAAAACGCTTACGAAACGATTAGAGGACTTCTACCATTTCTAACTACATCTCACGGGTTTATCATATGGCAGCTATAGACGGAAAGCCACAGAACACATTAAAAGCTGGTACAGTGTTACGAAAGTCATTAGACCTACCTAACCTGGGCACGTTCTCATTCTTCATTCTATTTCACACATTCAAAAGATGGGGTTGCTGCACAAAAGAAACCGCCAAACTCTATAACAAAGTGACTAAATAATGCAACAACGTAAAGACATCCATCCGGTTCTACATTCACCAGCAATACCCCAGTGTACGGTTGAATGATCTATTACTATTATCACTATTACTACTACTACTACCACAGCTACTACTAGTACTAATTTAACTGCAGCTAATTCCACTCTTTGGAATACACAGGGCAGATGTTTTATATGAATAATATTCCTTACAACCGAGTCAGAGAGGGAGGCTGCTTGCGGATGGAGAAAGCTTTATTCCTCTGCGGGGAAGGAAGAACGAAAAACAAACAATTGTTTTAAATTGTTTTGCTGTAAAACGTGTGTGTTGTTGTACGTCTTTTCGGTCTTATTGTGTAAGGGAAAACAAATCAATCAATACCGTTTAAAATTAATGGCCGAACTGCGCTGTAATGGAGGTGGTTGTCCCTGCCATGATTATTATGCCGACCGTTTGCTGCACACATATGCGAAAGAGTCATTGTTGCACCAGCTCTTCCCCATCATGGTTGTATATCGCCTATTGCTTTCTGTCCGCAGCATTAATGAACGTTGTTGTGCGAAGGGGCTTTCCAGCTTAGTTTCGTTGTTTGGAATCTTCCAACGTCTCCATCTAGACTCTTATTGTGTGGCAACGATACGCCACCTGTTGGTTGCATATTGTCCCGATTTTCAAAGGATATGCTACGTTATCCAACTGTGTTTTGTTCCGTTGTGATGCTGTTTGCTGCTCGCGAATATCATTTCCGCCGCGAATAGTTACCACGAATAGTGTATTCCGAATTTCCCATCCATTTGTCCATTTTCACGTGATCCCAAGCAGCAGCAGCACATCTTCATGTGAACCGTTTGTGGCACAACGTAAATTGTTGTGGGAGACCGATAGATAAGAATGTAGCAAAAGTAGGATTAAGAATGAGACAGAGAGGAAGGAAGGTTTGGCAAGTGTCGGTAGTAAAGTGTAGGAGCAATCGTAACAAAAAAAAATATGGGTAAAAGCTTGCAGTAAAGAATGAAGCCAGCGTAAACCGAAAGGATGTGGATGGCCCGTTGTTTTGTTGCAGACATCGCCCTAAGCTTTGACATGATGGCATATAGTATCTCTATATTGGAAAACGTGGGAGAGTAAATTAACATTAAACGACGAAAAAGATCGTTTGGACAACACTATATTGGGAAGCGAAAACGCAAAGGCGCATGAGCGGAGTGAGATTGGAGAAACACGGGTCCCCTAATGAAATAAAATCACAAGAAAAATTACAAGAGGAAAACAAAAACACACAAATTGGAAACAAATCTATGAAAAACTGCATGGGTATGTAAAAGCAAGTAATTTCTTAAAGTGATTAAAGTGTGAGTAATATGTATGAGATGCAGAAGAGAGAACAGAGAAGAGAAGTACACAGCTGCAAAACACAATAGTAACAGCGCCCGAAATCGTAAGTGGTACGATTGGGTACGCTAGAAACGCGATGGTGGACCCCGATCACGCCGGGAATCCCGTTTACATCAGATCACTCAAATCAAGTATTATCCTTATGATGAGAAACCAATAAATAAACGACAGATAAAAACAAATGCAAACAGCAAGGATCCGTGCTTCTTTCAGCTGAGAAATGAGGTTCGTTCGGTGGTAAGAACGCTTCTAAACGTTTCAACTAAACCGTTGCTTTAACTAATAGAATGTTTTATTTTTAGGTCACTTTACAGGAGGAGTGTAACACTGAGTCGTCGTACCGTCGGGGCAGTCTAATGTGCATGAATCAACCGTTTCTACACCAACGTAAATATGATATCTTATCCGCTCGGTGTGGTAGCGGTGGTTTTGAGACCCTCTCTCTCTCTCTCTCTCTCTCTCTCTCTCTCTCTCTCTCTCTGTCTATCCTCACTTTCATCTACGGCACAGCGCAGGTGAGCTATGCCGCGTCTAATCTTATCTCGGCCACCACCCCTTTCGGTGACCGCATCATAATCGGTGCCATTATCGGTTGTCACCAAGACTTATCGGCAGTTTCGAACGTACTGACACCGACAGTGTGTGTGGTTTGTGCGCCGTGGTGGAAGCAATGGTCGATACGCTAGCCCGGAATGTGCTGCTGGACGTAGAGCAGGCCATCGTGCTGTTCGAGGAGCTGGCACAGAATGGGGAGACTACGCCGCGCGGCATCCTGTCGGCCGTGGTGCATAAACTGTGCGAGGAGGAGCTGGGTCACGTGCTGGAGATCGTGCGGTTTCTGCACCGTTACTACCACAGCCGGACGGAGCACGCGGAACAGCGGGTGCAGACGTTGCTGATCGGGATAGAGGAACTGCTGCGCTACCTGGACGCACTGGTCCCGTGCATCCCCAAGACGGGCTGTACGCTGCTCGTGTACAGCTTGGTGGACGAGGCGTTCGCCGGAGGCGCGGAGTTCCTAGACCTAGAGGAGTCGGTCCAACGAGTGGTCAATTTGAAACATTCGCTCGAGTACGTGGTGCGTGATGTGGCGTCCGCTATCGCCCAACCGATGGCCGATGACGATCGGCACAGTCTGGCGGCACTGTTCGAACAGATTTCGGCCGACCTGCTGAAGCGCCTGATCGACGAAGCGTACGCGGACTGTTCCGAGGGGCTGGCGCAGGTTTGTGACTTTGTGGAGCATCTGCCCTGTATCGATCATCAGATTATCGCCTGTCAGGTGCTGTACCGGCGCATGAACATGGACACGGGGCGGCTGCGGGTCGGTGCGACCGTACTTGCCTATCGCATCCGCAAGGTGATGCGCTACACGGACTTTGCCCGGGCGAAGCACGCCGGGGAGATGAAAAAGCTGAAGCTCAAGCTGCCGGAAGGGGTGTACGCGATCACCTGGGGGTACGTGAACATTGCCGGGGCACAGTTTATGGCACCAAAGGCCAAGTCGGAACGGATTGGGGAGCTCAAATGCAAACCGGCCGGGTGGATCGAAACGTGCAGCAAGACGGCCAAACACGAGTTCCAGACGTACGATCGGGGCAAAAGCTTCGCGATCAAAAACACACACACCGGCCTGTTTCTGACGGATGTGGACGGTGCGTTCTGCTACGTGGAAACGACACCGCCCGATCGCTGGACGGTGGAGGTCATCAAGCGAGGGGAAGATGTGTGGTACAAGATTACGAACCGGCGGACCGGCAACTCGCTCGTACCGGCTGGTGAGGTGCGCGTGGGCATTGACGACCAGTGCGACGGGTTCAATCTGGTGGACTTTAACGAACGGTCGCTCGTGGTGGTGCAGAAGTTTGAACTGCACCGAAAGAAACCAGCGTGCAGTGTGCAATAGTTCCTCTGTAGGGTTGTGAAAGTGGTCCGTGCGCTGGTCGGTACATCATCATGACAGTAAAATAAACTTGTTTCATCCGTTACAGCTGCAACGCGTTCTGCGAACGACGAAAATCACACATTTTACTCCCAAATTGAAAGCGCGCAACGGAAACGAAACTCTTCCTGGACGTGAAATTTCACACCCGGGGTCGCAAATTGTTTCAAGAAAAATGTCATCGTATTCATCAATCGCATCTTTACCGGAGACTTTGCCGAGGTGTCTTTCTTTGGGCAAAAGTTGGGCCCGCCAATCTTCCCTGTAGGTGCGAATCGAATCAAGGCAATCAATCTCAGCAACCGGGAATATTGGAGGTTTGCTTGTTGTTTTTTTTTGTTTGCTTTGCCCTTGCCGTCTTCCCTCTCCGATTACCGAAGGTTTCGTCGCACTCCTTGTTTTGCTCTCTTTCTTATCTGATATTTAGCGAAAAGGTGAGAAAGAGAGGTAGGTAGGGTCGCATGAATGGAATGACTAACACCACTGCAAATGTTAATCAAAGTTTGATAAAGAATTTGATCGTTTAATTCTACTGTTCTGCGTCATTTAACACGGGTTTCAATAAAAGTTGTTTTTCTACTGTTTTTTTTTTGCTTTCGTCGCTTGAAATTGCGACTGGAAGCGTTGGAGTTCCGGTAGGAGTTTTTTTTTTCTTTAAATGGAAAAGTGTTTTCACTTTTTATTCGTTTTTGATAGGGGGTTTACCTGCGTTGTTTCATTTCTTTCCTATCTATCTATTTTTTTTAATATTGTTGTTTTAAAAAAACAAATGTGTAATAACGAAAAATATATGATTTCTTTATAATTGATTTGATTCGAAATGTGTTCAAACTGCCATAACATTTTCCTTCAAACACAGTCGTCGTGAAAGAATGTTTAATTTTCCTCCCCGATCCGGCACAAATTTGTTACGCTGCCAATTTTATGGTTTTGTTTTTTTTTTTTCACTTTTCACCCAATTTTTTATGTCGTACGCCAAGATTTTAGCCAAAATTGTGCAAGGTGCGAAAGGACGTCAGTTGGTATCGTGCGACCAAAGATGCCTGTGAAGTGAGGCAATCATAGAATTTAAACATCGAGCGTTTAATCCAAAACAAAAAAAGGGGTTTATTGCGGCACGACTGCCAAACCGTTGGATCGTAAGCATTTAAATTAAAAACTATCAATCGAAGAAAAACCAAGTCCTGCTCCATCCCCCCCCCCCACATACGAAAGTGATGATGACGACACTTTGCGTTTGATGATTTGGAAAGAAAAAAAAAAAGGAACACGCACATGAAAACACTGTTGCTAGGAAACCGCCCGGACGGGAGAGCGGCTCGTGACGAAAAGCATAGCTAATGCGATCAGTTGCAACCGTTGGCAAGGGTGATGATGGTTCGGCGCTGAAACACGTGGTGAGGAAAGCGTGGTTTTCCATCCACTTTGCTGTCGCTGGTGAACGATGGTGTGAAAAATGTTTACTAATGGCGTCCCCATGGCGTTCGCAAGGATCAATCTATTGCTTTGTTGTGTTTTCCTCCTGCCTCGTTTTATTCTATAATGATTACACTTTTTTTTTGGGGGTGATTTTGTACCTTTTTGAGGTTGTTGTTCTAGGAAAGCAAATTGCTTGACTGGCGTGTGTGACATTGATTGTTTAGCGTCATCCTGTTTGCACATTCGTTTGCATGTTACCCGGAGAAATGCTTGAAAGTAATTTATGCTACGTCTCGGTTTCGTTATTATCATTTCTCCACTTTTTTTTAGTGAGCCCTTTAATGAGTTTTCTAATTTAAACCATATTCTTCTCTGTTTGTGTCTTTCAAATGTGGTCTTTAGAATGATGATCATATCTTAACATGGTGTGTTCTATGCTATTTACTTGCTTTATAAAATCCGTACTTCATACTCTCAAGTCACCCATCGTCAACTTCATTTGGCTTCATTCTGCTTCTTTAAATCGGTTCTTCCAAGCACATGCTTGTTTCAGATCTACATTGCATCACCTTTTCCACTTCCAGCCCTCACCAAACATCCCTCCCTCGTAAAGTTGTGCAATTAATTAAATTTTATTTGATTAGTCAGTGGTGCGGAGTGGATGGTGTAGTCTAAATGAATGGGACCAAAACACAACAGTAGCAACAAAAAAAAAAACACAAGCCAACACACAACAAAACAATGTACTATCGAAGAACCAGCCGCCTTTCCAGCCTCTTTGCGCCTGTTCCATCGCTGTACGGCACCTTGGAGCACCGGCCAGCGGCGTAGAATGGCTTTTTTTTTTTTTGTTTTTATCACCCTCGGCGGACGAGAAAGGAAAAGCAACCAAGGGCCTGACGGGCGCAACCAAAGGCGACGGCGAGGATAATCTTGGATTCCAAAAATGGAAGATGCCTGCAAGTGTCCAGAAAATTATGCGAAGAATGCTCGTGACACGGTGCAATAATTAAAAGTATGTACCGGAAGAGGCTGAGCTGAGATGGGTTCGGGGGACAGTGGCGAGCAAAAACAAAAGAAAAAACCCAAACGCTCCAGTGTAGCATCTTCGGAAAGAATTCGGAAAAAGGACGCGCCTTTGAAAAGGTATGGAAATGTGAGGACAACTTAAAAGAATACGAACGAACAAAATAAAAACAAAAAAACGCTGGCAAACGATATAAAATTCTCAAGATGGCGACGGAGCGTAAATTTACGGGTTTTAATGCGAAAAGGGCCAACCCGAAAGTGTGTAAAGGAAAAAAAAAACACGAAACGAAACGGAAAAGTAAATTGGTTGAGGTAATTTAGGTACACTTTTATGTTGCTGCCTGTAAATGAAAACTAATTCTGTTTCAGGGACAGCTTCTGTCCTGTGCTGCTTAGTTATGATTCAGTTTGATTAATTTTTTTTAATGTAAGAAACACACCAAACGTACCCACGAAAAGGGTAAATAGGGTCCGCAGATCAGTTAATTGAAGCGAATTGCATGAAATAGATTTTAAGAAATAATTTCTAACGGACTGTTTTACGGGCGAAAAGAAAGGATAAGTTATATGAACTTTAAAACGAAGAGGTTTTGCAATTTCACCTCTTTAATCGTTTCTGCCCATCCTGTTCAGAAAACGGAAAATAGTCTCTCTTCCAAAAACACAGACCTGTCAAACCTACTTCATGGCCTCCGTGGATAATAATAATGATGATACTGTAGGGACAACTCCCTTTACAACATACTCACCTCACATGCCTCACTCCTGCCCGTTCACAAGGCGTTTCGAACACAATCGTAGTGTGCGAGGAAAAACGGGAAGGTGTCTCCCGGAATTACCCTCACCATACTTTGCGACTGCGACCGTTTGTGATGGCGGCGACCGTTTGGACGGTGGAATAGACCCACCCCCTCCTCCATACGCCCCGGAAAACACGCATGTTTCATGCCCCTTAACGGGATGGGGAGGATGACCCGACCAGACCCCTGGTACTTGCTGCACCAAACAACACCATCTATTTATCGTTCCTTTCCCCCGTGTTCCGTGCGGACACCTTGTTTCCTTTTCTGGGCCTTTTATTATTTAATATATCGCACAGGGTGGGGCAGAAGGGTTTCAAACTGTTTATTTAATATATCGACCGCAAATGGCCGAAATGGATGGGGTACTGCCATGCTCCGTTCTTTCGCAGTGCCGAAGTAACGCAACAGAAGACATACAATTTAAATGGTGTTCCTGCCCGAAGAGGTCCCATCGATGGAGGACCGGTACGCACTACTGTTCCGTTTATTGGCCATAATTATTGGTGGATCCATGCGTGCGGGAAGACAAGTGGTGGTGGTGGTGGTGGAATATGGGAAAAAATTGCTTCATTTTGAATAGTTCTGCTCCAATGCGAGGTGGGCTGGCGGGCTGGGAGGGGATTTTTCGGAAATAGTAGTTTCAAAGTGGTGGCACTGCTTATTAGACAAACTGCAGCACGTCTAGACAATTGTGGAGAAAGTATAATTATAGTACGGTGGCATCTTATTTTGTGTCGTGGCCCTTAATTGCTCGTAACGCTACGATGGAATTGGAAAATGGAAGGGAGTATATAGGGAAATGATTGGTTGGTGCTGGTCGATTGATGCGTTGATTGGAAATGGACGAGGAAATAAATTTGTAGGGGTTTTATGTTTTAAAAATTTACGTGATGTGAAAAGAAAGATGCCACGACATTTAAAGGGATTTCTCTGGAGAGCTAGAAACTTTAGCTTAATCATGTCCTATAAAGTACTTATTGAAAAGCTAGTAGAAAATAGAATCCACAAACAAGGGAATTTATTTCGAAATCCCTTAACCAACACACAAAAACCTATAGAAATTCAAATTAAGTACAAAAACATACATCTTACTGAGGCGCTAAAGGAGTTCAAACTAAACCAATGAATAGCAATAAATAAAAATGTTTTTTTCAGTAGATAAAATTGTAAAAAAAAAATAGTGAAAAACCATTAAAACAACATACATTTTATTATTCTAGCATCTTCTGTCTTCCAACTAGATCTTCCTTTGTGCCACTCCAGAAAAGTTCCACCGCGCATACCGAGCCATTTTCTCTCCATTTAAAAGTGCCATAAG
The DNA here is from genome assembly GCA_000349105.1 of Anopheles epiroticus. Classification (NCBI taxonomy): domain Eukaryota; kingdom Metazoa; phylum Arthropoda; class Insecta; order Diptera; family Culicidae; genus Anopheles; species Anopheles epiroticus. The sequence goes on along the minus strand of KB672064.1, from coordinate 665,203 downwards.
TGCGTGGAAACATATAGCCCCAGCAGGACACAGGCCTCGCGAGTCGTGCGTAAAACGGTTGGCATTTCCCAAGCCCAACAGCACCCGCCCTGCCACGGAAACCAAAAATTGTCATCCAATTATGTGGCGTTGATTGCCTTAAATGCTAATGATAACATCGAACCCAATTGTAGTCCAGCGTCCAGTGTCCAGACGAGACACCGTGGAGTCGTGCACCGCTCGCCCGCCAAGGGAAGGATCGCGCGACATGGTAAATGTTTTTCGCGCCCGAATCGTGTCGGCGTGTTTCGATCCCTTTGACAAGCTATAGGAGCTATAGGCTGCATCCCTTCCCGGTGGGGCTTTGCAGCAGCAGCAGCAGCAGCAGTTGCAACGAGCCAGCTTATTAATGTAAGGCTCATTATGGCGGGAAACGGGGAACAAACAAAAAATGGGAGCATTACGGTGGGAAACAGATGGAACTCGGAGGGAAAAAAAGCGTCTGTAATGAGGCACGGCACACGTTGGCAAGGCGAAGGCGTCGTTTCCTCCGCTTCGTTAATATAGTAGCTCGTGAGGATGGAACAGATTTTGTCTTATTGTTCTGGTCGGTGTTTGCTCACCGTCACCATCATTATCACATTTGCATGTGTATCACAAAAGGGTGTAAATTGTCGGAATGTGGCAATTAAAGGTTGCTGTTTCGCAATTAAGCTCCCAGAGCGAGAGAGAGAGAGAGTGAGAGAGGGTCGGCTTTGTGCTTCTACAGAAAGCTTTTATATTTCTTTAATTTGTTCTTTCTTAAGACAGGACTTTACTACAATTCCTCCATTACTGTCAACAGTACGTGTCTAATTCTTCTCTGAGCTCGATCTCTCAGGTCGGCTTTCTTCTTTAAATCCCGTCTAAGGTCTAAGCGCCAGCCCTTGCTCGTCATTCATGCCGTCTGTGCACCTGATTGAAGAGATGTCCCAAATGTCGTCCGGAACACGCTTCACGCTGCTGTCATAATTGTTAACCATGCCCAATCGTTCCCTCGCTTTGCCGGCCTTCTCTTTGTGGTCTATCGCAGTGCATCGGCACCGAAACCACACACGGGCACGGCGGTCGGGGGCTTGCTCTACTAAACGTCGAAGCATAAATCAATCATAAACATGTTACCACCGCGATTGACTCGACCCATTGTGGTCAATGGGATCCCGGCCGGATCGCCGGTACGACCATCGGAGTTGCGATCGGTGAGTGACATTAATGATAGTTCCGTGATTCTTGGGCTCAATCGAACCGTTTAAGGCAGCGGGATGGAGCGGAGCTTTTGACATTAAAATGACAACATGTTGGTTGCGGAGATGAGACAATTCCTTAGCATTATGCCGCTAATGAACACATGTTGACTCTGAGGGGGAAGGGGGCGGGGGAGGGGGGGGTGGTGGAAGGAATTTCGGTAGCACAGTTAAATGACCACAAAGGAGACACTTGCTCTGCTTGTGGAATCTCGGTCGTTTTTTGCGTGCGTTGTCCGAAGCCCCAAATCGTCCATATGTGATACCTCGGAAGGTAAATTATCGTTGGCTAATGATATAATTAATAATTAACGTGTCAGTGTGGCAAAGCACGAACGGGTGCACGGTGTTGGAGTGTGAAAATAGGAGAGCATACTTCGGTGACGTACGTGTGGTTGGTCAGAGAAGTGTGAAGGAATGCACGAAACAGCTGTTGGATAGGGTAAACACTCGTGAAACAGTACGTTTTTCGATGGTTTGGTAGGCAATTGAACTACTTCATTTCTTATCTATTAGTATCTTTACCTTTTTTTTTCAATCATCACGTGGTAATGATTCTGTCGAGCGTGCTAAGAATGGAGCATCAAACTAGCCGCCATCGAGGGAACAAACTAAATCGCCCATCCCATGCCGGCTTTCCCTTCAGTCAGCCAACCACGACAGATGCTCGACGACGACGTCGAGGACGAGGACGAGAACGTGGAAGAATTGTTGGCATGCTCCCGCCGCGATGATCGCACGTAGATGGAGATCAATTATGTTCCATGCGCGCAACCGACAAAGGCGTCAAACAAATACTTACCGCGCGTTGTTCGCCTTTTTGTCCCTTCTGTCCTCTCAACATTCTCGAGTGGGCTGGAACATCGTTGATCGGGAAGAAGTTAATTTCCTCCGCTCGAGCGATGTGTGCGGGAAGGAAAAACTCATTACAGACGGGCCTGACGGGTCCGTCTCTAGGCCGACGTCGGATGGACGACGATAAGCTTCGCCACTTCACACACCACTAGCGACCTTCCGCATTCGAAACGTGAGACAGACGTGAGCATGCGGACGGGTAATGATGGTCACTCGCTGGGGCTTTGGGCCACTTTTGGCGCCGTCCGTCGGTGCGAACAGAAGTCGGCCCAATAGACCCCATGCGTGTAGCCGCTGGACGTAAATGGTGCGTCCACGAGCTTTACGTGAAGAGATTATGCAAATCGCGGCAGCCGAATGCAGCCGCTCAATTGAATAAGGCATTAATTAGATGTGTTCCCAGCACACTTTTGACCAGAGTGTCCCGCGGCGCGAGTGGGTGGTCAAGCGCGAGATTGATTTGCCTGCCTGGACGTGGTCGGTCGATCGATCGGAGCGTCCCTTTTTGGGAAAATGGGACGTTGCCGAGATCGTGAGGCTAAAGTGTCGATTGTGTGTCGCTTCGCGTGGACTGATCAGGAAGTCAACGACGGGGGCATGCCGTTCGGGGGGCGAGAAAGCAAGATAAATAAGTTTATTTTATTGGATCGAGATCGTGTAGCGAGCGTTTTCTCACGCCACATGATCAATAAAAATGGCCGCTGAGGATGGTTCATAAGGATGAGCAGTGCGAGACGGCCGGCAAACGAATATTGTCTTAATTGGAGTGAACTATTTATGTCATCATTAATTCTGGAGCAATTAGTTAAAGAAAAGGGAGGAAATGTGACAAAAAGTGTGTAACATTGGTTAACATCAGTCTGTTATAATTTTATGAAAATGTGTGATTTGTGACACAATGTAATGCCGAATTCATTACGGTTGTTACATCTCGCTTTAGTCCATCATTCAGTGCCGTATTATTTACCTATTTCTCACACTGAACTTCAACACTTTAGTACTGTTGCAAATCAGTGTTTTCTTGTACGTAAAATTACGTAAAATACCGTCCCTGGGATGAGGTTTTCAAATACTTACTTCCAAACCAACATTTATTTTACTGCAGTACCCAAAACGATCCTTTTCCCACTGTTAGAACACATACAAAATCACCCTTTAGTGGCATACCTTTAAAAACTGCAGCAAAGGGTGGCTCTTGAGCAAGAATCGAGTCCTGTGGTTTGCGTACACCGCGCACAGTCAACCGGAGGAAAAGCATAAATCAAATACCGCGTTCTGGTGGCGCGTTTAGGTGTATAGTGAAAAACAACCGATTCCGTAAGCAGGTAAAAATGCCAACCAAACCTTTTCTGCTCCAAATTTTGTTTCCACATTGTTGCACTGTGGTTGAAAAACCTTGCTTCCCTTTGCATCGAAAGCCATGATTGCAAATGCGAATAAAACGAGTTGCGAAAGCATTTCTGCATGCAAATATTTAGATTTCACCCAGCAGTAAAAGGTGCTTCGGCATTTTTTCGGGTTTCATGTGCGACAAATCGCAGGAAATAAAAGTACGCATTAGTAAAAAAATGGAATTTTCGCTCTCACTGCAGGTGGTGCAGCACATTTTTAGCCTATTCTAACCTTGATGATACGCTCGATCGAACAGGTAGGTCCCGTTCCCTAGGCAAGCGATCAGTTTTTCCCATCCCGTATACACCTTACAGTGCCCTTATCCTACCATTTGGCGAAGGTTGGGTCCTGTCAAAAACGGACGAACGGAAAAGCGTCTCAGGAAGGGCGGATCAAAGCTTCGTTTCGGAATCTCCTGTGGTTTTTTAAAGACAATTTTCGCCCGACCAACCGTATCGACGTCCTACCGGCACGGAACCAATTGCCTTTTTTTTCTGTCGGTATGTCGCTGTAAGTCCTTTTTCGGCATTCAGGGCGTTAACTGTTTGGACCGATTCCGTTCCGAATGATGTGCCGGGAAGGTGTGTGTAAATATTTTGCCCAAAAAATATTGGATATATTGGATGCCCTTTTTTCCCACAAAAGGAACTGCCTTTTTAATGGGATGTTTGAGGGTTTATTGCCTGAGGTGATTTCACTCTATTCTTTTGGTATTATTTTATTAGACTGGAGGAACCAGAGCTGGGAAATGGATGGTGGAAAACAGTAGTGTTCTATCAAACAGAGTCAATAAAACAAACTAGCAAAGAATCACGACTCTCCACAGCTTTTTGGCGTGCGCGCGTGTAATGTTTCACCCAGCCCCCAAGAACAACCCTTTGGGGGAAGAAGGGCGGGGGGGGGGGAAACGATCGCCCTCCACCCTCCTGAAAGGACGACAGCCCAGCGACAGCGGACAATGGTACATTCGACATGAAGCGCAAACAAATAATAAGCGCAAAACATAATCACGCCAACCGGGCGGATACACGCAACACAATGCAACACGATCGTTAAGCGAAGCTCCTTCGATCCTGGGGAGCGAACGAGGGTGGAAGCTGAGCATGGGGTTGTAGGTTTATGCAAAATTCGTTAATCGAATTCATGATGTCGATTGGAGGACGGTGAGCATCTGCCCGGATAATAAGCGAGAGCAGGAGAGCAAGACGAGCTTCTGCGAGGAAAGATCGTAACCAAGGTGACAATGGGCAAGGTAAAGGTAACGGCTCGGTTGTTCGCCTTTCCAACCTCTTTATGCACGATCACGTGCGGTTCGGGATTTGGTGGATTTTGTGCACTCCCCTTCTGCGAAAACCCGCGGAAAAAGGGGAGAGGTGGAAAAGTGTGCTCGTTTTTGGTTTAATTCAATTTGCCTCCGTTTCGGAGTCGTCAAGCTGTCTATTGGTGGCATTATTCTTTTACCCTGCGACTTGACGCCCAACTGGCTCCCGAACCTGGCCGAAGCATCCGCGCTCTGCCCCAACGGCCATGTTTGGTCTAATGAGGCAGAAATGGTTGTCAGGTGAGGACTGTAGCGTTTCCCTGCTCGGTTGCGTTTTTTTTCCTCCTGTGCGATCCTCTTGCTCACGATCGTTGCGATTTTCGGTTGCATCGAAATGTGCACAGCGCAAGCAAGGCACATCTTCGCCGCTGTTGACCTTACATGGGAACAATATGATCGATTTCTTAACGCTTGTTTGCCGTTGGCGAGGTGTTTTTGCTGCGTCTCCATCCGTCGTTTTCCCGCGGTCGAACGATCGGGGAAGTTGATTTGCATAGGAAGGAATTTGTGCGCTCCGGCCGCGATCGGGAGCGCGATTTGCATTTAAGCAAATTAAGGTAACATCAAATTTGATGGACGTGCTATGCGTTGGCAGGGAATTGTTTCGTTGTCTGATCGGGAAGAAGGAGGAAAATGCAGGGGATAAAGTGTTCCAGGTTGTTAAAGTTAAGTGAAACTACCATGGCTGTTCCTTTCAGGATAAATAGGTCCTTTCAAAACAAAACTTCATTTCCAGATAACCTTTTGCATCAGCTCACAATGGGATGAATTAATTGATGTTAAACTGTTTGCTCTCTATCTCAATCCGTTCCACTATCAGCACTCCAATTGCAAATGTAGCTCACTTAATGAACGGCCCACAGCAATTGAACTCCCTCCCTAGCTACTTAACATTCCTTCCAACGCGGCCGCATGAGTGTGTGTGTGTGTTTGTGTAGAGTGCTAAAGCGATAGCTTTCCCAATCCGATTTCCATTTCGGTCTCTGTTAACATTTATCTGTATCAGTCCCAACTCGCCAACAAGCCCGCAAAGGATGGCGACGGTGGCGGCGTAGTGGCATTCCGTAAAGACAGACGAAAAGATTCATCTCTCCATCAGCTCCATCCGCCACCGGCTCGGAGCGCGTCGTGACGATGCTTGGGTACAGGGCCAAAACCCGCCGATGACGATAATTTAGTACCGACACGGCGAGCCCACAGCAAGAAAGGAAGGAAAATCGTTACAAACTGCGGCGCAGAGTTGCACATCGATGGTAATCATGATCGTGGGGCATGTTTTATCATCATTCGACATCGGTTCCTGGACGAGCCTGGGGACGGGGATGTGGGGTGGGAAGAGGGAAAACTTGGCACAAACAGTTGAATGGAAATAATCGTACACAAAGAGGATTTTCACGGGATAAGATGAGGGAAAGGTTTGGTGGCGATTGGGAAACGAGGTGAGTAAGCGAGATCAAGATGAAACGATGGTAACATGCGCTAAGTCTTAGTTGTGTTGCAAAGTAAGTGGTTTAGTTTGACAATAAGGCCTATTTTTTGTCTGTTTACCACCAGTTTTGAGGTTTAATTAAAGCTGTTCCAAGATGAAGAAGTGGAGTGTAAAAGTGTTACAGAGTTGATCCAAAAGATCTGAATTCATCTTCAAAGCTCAAGTAAAAGTGGTTAAGAAAGTTGTTTTTTAAATAAACTTATTTTCGTTCAACTTTCATGATTCATTTACGGTTATTCTCTCCAGTAAGTTCCAGTAATGAAGAAGAAAAGACTGTTTGATGTCGAATATGCTCACCAATAAACAAACATTTCGTTCTGTGCAATGAATCTTAGTTTATTCGGATTTTACATGGATGTATTATGGGTGTCTTTTACAGCTATTTCTTACTAGTAAGCCTCTCATTTAGAACCCTTAACGCTTCACTCAATACTCGTAAGGTCTTACTTGACACTCTTTTAAATCAGTTATCATTTTATATCTATGAAATTAATTCACTCGCTAGATACGAGTGTTTGTAGTAAAATAAGGCATTTGTAAATAAAACAGTAATTTTATGCATAACCTTCTCTTAAACCCAATCCACAATGAACAAATATTTGCGCCGTACTGTTTACGCACCGTCCTTCACTCGATGGATTGTCAAGTTGTCCAGATTTTGGAAAGCTTTTTGTGCTCGAAACATTCCCGCTATTTAATTCTGAGGCAATCAGCAAATGATCGAAATCAGTAACAAGCGAAACAGGGTAATTTGAAACATAACCAGCAAAGAGAGAGAGAGAGGGAGAGCGAAGAGCACCAGCGCTTCATAATTCTTTCAGCAAATACTCGTTGGAACAGTTTTATATCCCCTTTTTCGTCGTTTCGGTGCGTTCTATGTACCTTCGAAAGCTTCGAACCTTCGTTCTGTGCTCTGTCAATAGCTTCGCCGGGGTTGAACGAGGGGTTGTAGCGGGAAGGCAGCTCATTAGCTTCCCTCGGAGGACTGCAGCATAAAAGTCCTATTTACTACCATCAGCTTTTCGTCGGCGACGAAACCATACCGGTGGAAGCTTCAAAAGTCATCTCCGCAAGGGACGCGGAGAAAAAGCACACACCGAAAAACATGATGCCCCTAATTGTGGCTCTGTTTTCCTTCCTTCACCTTCCACTGCCCATCCGTCCCAGTGTGGGGGATGGGATGGATGAAAGCAATGCGATGGCTCAGAACATAAGCATAGAAGCAAAGAGCTGACAAGCGAGGGGAAAGAACAGCAGCACATAAGAAATCGCACAGCACGCACCCCTCCATAAACACATGTTTCGGTGTTTTTCTCCTACCCGCGGGGAGCTTTAATCATCGCATCGAATGAATTGTGGCAGTGGCTGTGTGCGTGAGATGAGACGCGTTGATGACGGTATGCGGTCCGAGAGTGGGGGAAGCGATGTTGTACGATGCGCATGTGTGTGCGGTCGCGTTCGCAGCATAATTCCAATTAGCCCTATGCTTATGCTCCGCCTCGAGAGACCACTCCTACCGGCCAGTGCATTTGCCAGTGTGTTGGTGCCCGTTTTGTTTTAGTGTTGAAGCATCAATTTAATCCAGAAAGGGCAATCGAGAAAGAGAAAGAGACCACCACGACCCAATTTGATGAGGGAGCGAAGAAGCGAGAGCAAACGAGCATGCGCGCTCGTCGCTTTGGGTGAGGGAGAGAGAGAGAGAGAGAGCGAGTGAAAAGCATATTCGCCTTTTTGTTCGGACATCGGACGACGCCTACTATGCTCTGCCGTTGCTGCTGCTGCTGCTGCTGCCTGCTGCTTGTGGGGATTTCTTATTGGAAACGGCTTTCAGTTGGCTCAAGTGTATCGCGATGGAACGACTGTTTTCGCGTTCGATTTTCGCGCTTTCCGGTACCGCGCGCGAACAGTGTCCCCGTCCCGTGCCGTTCGCCCTCACCGTCGCTTAAAGGTTCCACTCCCACTCTTCCCCGCCGCGCGGAAAAGGCTTTCCATCTATCGGTAAGGGCGACACCAACGGCAGTTAGTGCGGACCTACCGGTGGGACTAGAGACACGACAAGAGTGCGGCAACGAACGATTAACGGGTGTATGCTACTTAGCTAATTTTCACCTTAACGCGCGCGCTCCGAACTGTTGTGGTTGTGTGGCGTACGTGTGTGGGGCGTACACCTGTGTGTGTGTGTGACTGTCGGTTGTTTTGGTTTGGAACGTGACGGACGGCCCGGTTCCACCGCTTGTAAGCATTAAGCGGCGCAAAGAAGGTGATTTTGCCGAGGAAAATGTGGCTTACGCGCGCTAGAACATGTGTTACGAGATTACAGAAATGTACTTGAAATGTGTGGCCCAGAACAGTGAAGTGAGCGACTGTGACGGAACAAGAATTGATTAAAGTATGAAGTGACGGTCCAGTTAAAGGGCAGTTAAAACTTCGAAACCGTAACGGAAGAAACAAGCAAACAAACACTGAGACAAGAGACTCTGAGTTGCTTGGGAGAAATCTCCGAGTGGATCGTTTTGTGATGCATGTCCGGCCCCTGGGCAGTGGGTAGTTGTTAAAAGATGGCCACCATAATGTCGCATAATATGCCCCTGATACCGCTGCCACTGAAGGCGGGTGTGGCACTGGCCAAGGCGAGTCTGATGCTGCCCGGTCTCGCACCCGTCCCCGAGCCCGTCCGAAAGCCGTCCTGCTCCACGTCGCCTGTCGAGGTGGCCAGAGTCCAGAGCGAAAGTCCAAAGCCTCCGCCGATGGAGGATGACGAAACCGACCGGATGAGCTGCTGCAGCGATGACAGTGAGCTCTCGGTGGGCCAGGAAGTTCCGGACGATCTGCGTGCTGCTCCGACACTGCACAGTCCACCCGACGACTTGAGCAATGACTCGTCCCGTTACTCGAAAGATACTCCCTCCGAGCTGGAGTTTGCAGCCCGGCTACAACCGACAATGCTGCGGCCGAGTCCAACCCGTCTGCACGAAGAGTTCCTGCGCAACTCGCAACTCTACGCCGAGGAGCTGATGCGCCAACAGATGCAGATTGTAGCGGCTGCCCGGGGACTTAGTATGAGCCCCGCAAAGGCAACGCTGGGCGGACTGCAGTCCGATCGCAGCCCAACGCCGGGAGAGCCTCGGCTGGGCTTTCGACCGGCGGGGAACCGGGGTGATTTTTACCGTCGGGATGCGGCCTCCCCCGGGGAAGGAGCGGGAGCCTTCCGGGGCATCCACTCCCATCTGAGCGCGATATCGCAGATCACCCAGAATCTCAACAGTGACCTCTCGAAGCTGACGTCCCCGACGGCGTTTCGGTCATCGCGCGAAAGCTCCCAATCGCCACCGTCGGCCGCGGGTCCAAACCTTCACAGTCTTCATCAACTCCACCAGCAGCAGCAGCAGCAGCAGCAACAGCAGCAGCAGCAGCTGGCTCAGCAACACCATCAGCACCAGTTGGCACTGGCCGCGCTGAACAACAACATTGCCGTGGCGCTGAACGACCAAAGCCTCAAGTTTAGCATCGACAACATTCTGAAGGCAGACTTTGGCCGTCGCATTACCGATCCGCTGTTGCTGAAGAGAGCTTCGAAAGCCGCGAGCCATCCGTCACATCACAACGCACCGCACCATGTGCCATCGTCCTCGTCTGCGTCGTCGGGCGGCAGAAAAACGACCAGCAAAAGCCCGTCGGCAATCGATCTCAGTGGCGGCGTTGGACTGGAACAGTCTTCCTCCACCGCGACGCTAGCGCCCCTGTTGGCCGGTACGGGAAGCGGTGTGTCGTGCAGTATAGCGAGCGCCCTGTCCTCGGTGAAGCAGTTCTGCACGGCCGTTAGCACTACGACGACCAGCAGCAGTAGGGCCAGCTCGGGGTCGGTCAGCTCGGTCGGCTCGGTGGGCAGTGAGGACGTGAGCCCAATATCGCCCCTCTCGTCGACGGGTTCGCTGAAGGGAGCGGAACCGAGTGCTGGCTCGGGTGGTTCGAGTGCAACGGGAGGAAGTACCAGTGGTGGTGGGAGTGCTGGGTCCAGTTCCGGGTCTGGCAGCTCCGGATCCGGTTCCGGTGGGCCCATGGTGTGGCCGGCATGGGTGTATTGCACGCGGTACAGCGATCGACCTAGTTCAGGTGAGTGTTCTACGGAGTTGCGTCTTCGGAGTTCATTTAAGCTTACTTTGGGGTGCTGCAGAAGGTCGGGACCTCAACATCGTCCAAGTTCTTAATGGTTTCTCATGCATTTTCGTGAGCTCTGCACTACTCAATTCCAAAGAAATGCATTCCCGACTTTGTTGTAGAGAGCTGGAGAGCGGAATTCTCGCAGCATTTCTTGGAATCACCTGCAATGCTGGACTCCGACTTTATGGGTCGCACCGGGAATTTGAGGACAATTTAGACCGTTTGCTTGACATTCCAAGCACCATCATTACGAAACTTGTAACAGCAGTACGGCGAGATCATTGCATTTTGCAACTGATCGAAACAGAGCCCGGGAGTGCTATTGGCATTCATTATGGTTGCCTGAAATGCGATTGAAATGAATTGTCCGCACCCAACGGAAGGACGCCAAGTTGTTGCATGTTTTATTTGCTGGAAGAATATAATTATGCGTTTGTACCGTTCGCGCACAAACGGCAAGACACCAGTTGAATGTGTGATGATGGTATCAACAAGACACAAACGCGCCTAATCGAACAGGACGTGTGTGATTCGCGAATGCAGAAACAAACGCGGCCAGTTTAAGGGTATTTAATTTTAATTGCCGAACTTCTTTTTTTGTGCGACTTCTCGTGCCTCCGGAGGTGCATTAAGAAAATGCATCTGCTGCATTATTGCAAAGGCAGGGTTTTGTGATATATTATACATAAATCTGTTGCCTTCTTCAACAGGTCAAACGATTAAACGGTTTGTGAAACAGGCCAGTTGGCGTATCGGACGCCTTCAAAAGGGTAGCCGAGCTGTTTGCATTATTTATCAAAGCCCCACGGTTCTGAGCCTTGATCGTTGTCTCGTTCCATTTGAAATGAGAGCAAAAAGCACCTTCAACTGAAGTCGTCTTTTTGCTGCTGCTGCTGCTGCTGCACCTTCCGACGGACATTGTTTCACGCACCTTGGGAATGCACTGCTTCCGGTACCGTTTGCTGAAGTAGGTTAGCGAACGAAGCGTACGCGGTATGATGTGTTCCAATGATCACAGGACCGAGGGGCCGCTCGGAAGTGTTTGCGGTATCAGCTTTTTTGCCCTTCTCCTCCTCCTCCTCCTCCTCCTCGTTTCGCGTTGATTGAGAGCAGAGTTCCTCATGATTGTATTATCAATCGTACGGCATATTTGATTTGTTGGAGGCAAACAACGTGGCGAAAAAAGACACGCGAAACAAGCTGCCAAGCGATGAAAAACACACTCGTACTGTTTGCAGGCAGCGCGAAAAAAGGATTGTAACGATAAAACGGGGTACATCAAACAGGGAACTGAATACAAACTAGGCAAACAAATTAACACATGCACCGTAATACGCACACTGCAGCTTGTTAAGGCGGGGGCCGCAGGCAATTAAAAAGATGGTGTCGTGGTGTCGTGGTGCAAGCTGCATTTGCAACTGCAACCGAAAGAAAGGAGCGGCTAACGCCACTAAGCTACCCCTGGTCGGTCTCAAAAACAACGAGCTGGATAAATGGAAATCGCGGCAAATCAAAGCTAAACCAAACGATCCGTTCGCATGAGACAGCCCGGCGATGCACAGTAGCCGCTTCGATTGATGGCGTGCGAATTTACACTATCTCTTCGGAGTTTTGCTGCAGCCTTCTCGCTGCACTGGCCCCGTGGGTCGTCGTAAGACGCATCATTTAGCACACTGGTCACGATTTATTTTTCTTTTTGATCGTGCAATATGATAGTGGCATGGAGTGAGGCAGAAGAGGGAGGGAATAATATATATTGTTATTATTGTCAATTTTGTCTTTCGATTGCTGTCCGTGTGCTGTACCGAGGCAAGGCTTTGTGTCTTTTGTGTTACTTTGTATATTTAAAATCAAAAGGCTAACACATTTTTATACAGCAAAGAAAATGGAAGACTCTGCCAGCTAGCCAAGGGTGGATTGTTGATTGTTGAAATTAACCGAAAGAAACCCTCTGGAAAAAGGCTCCAGTGCATGAGTTTTCCATATTTTCTCAATGTTCTCCCTTCCGATCGGTTGCGGCGAGCGTTGGCCCCTTCACAGCTTGGAAAATTAAAATGTTTTATTTATGCACTGTGAAGCGTCGTTTGTGAAAGGGTGGGACGGGAAGGGGAAGGGGAGGGAAGTATTGCTCGCACACCTTTGCACCGCGTTCGGCCCTTTAAGTATGGGGTCCGGGTATTGGGACGCGGCAGTTCACGCGCTCCGGTCAAAAGAGTAATAATTTTCCCGTAGTCGCCGGTTAAGGTGGAAAATGGTGTTTAAGAACAAAGGAACAGAGAAAGAAGAACGTCGATGAAATAGGATGGAATGCATAAGCGAGAAGGTTGGATACAAATAGGAGAAAAAGAGTGATATAAAATTATCTTAAAAGTCTTATAAAGGTAAACACAAACAAAAACTCATAAAAAATATCAAACGCGTTAAGAAATTGGAAACTTTTGTCTCTTTGCGCAGTACAGTGCTGTACAAACATTCTTCTTCACTTGGGTCTTTCATTTAAGCAATGCGGGGAACATTGCAGCGGTTCGAAATGCATCAAACAAAAAGGTGCATTTGGTATAGTAAAGCAGGAAAGAGAGAGAGAGAGAGAGGAAGAGAAAGAGAGAGAGACAGAGAGAAAACACGAAACAACAACGATCCTACCGTGTTTTTGTTGCCCGCGTCTAGGCTTGGCCACTCCAAATGCGCCTCCCAACCCCTTTTCCAAGGCTCTAGCCCAATCGAAGAAAAGTGTGCGGATGGAAAACCGACACGGCAGTTCCTCGTACCTACCTACCTCTGCCCCCGTTTCCCGACGACCAGCAACGACACGACGATTAGACGGCAGCTGACTTCATTTGTGCCGCTGGAAGCCGGTGGAACACGTTCCGGGAGGACATTGCGTGCCGCTCGACTGCACAAAGCGTCGCCATCTCGCCGTGCCCGTGGTGCGTTGCGTTTTTTCGTGTTTCCCTCTTTGCCCTGTTACAATTGGAGAGCAAGAGGGAGAGAGAGAGAGAGAGAGGCGGAAGGGGGCCTCAGGAGCTCATGTTCCGGGAGGTGGTAGCCGGGCACTCGGCTGTCCGTGTCCGCGTGTCTTGTATGCAATTTTGCACTGCGCACTGCATCGCGAGCCCCTGTGTTTGTGTGTGTGCTGGATGCCGCGCTTGGGGATGTCTGTCTAGTTTTGCGGTTTTCCAGCCGTTTTCCGAACGGCTCGAATGGCTCAATCGCCGGCAGATTCACGCCCCCCCCCCTGGAGGATGGCGATTGGAAATTTCATTAGGTTTGAAAATAAATCATTCATGTGTCACTTTCCCGGGATGTGCAAGCCGAACCACCGCTTCTTCTCCGCCTGTTTTAATTGTCATTTATTGGTCCATTTGCAACAGAACAAGTGTGCATGGGTGTGTATGTGTGTGTGTGTGTGTGTGCTGCGATAATTCGTTTCCGATTGAGCTTGGGCTTGAGGGTGAGTATCGGTTTCAGTATCTTTGCGCTGCACGCTGCCAAACAGTGGTCGAGAGTGAAGGTAGCTGCAATTTGCATTTCCATAGCTAGTACATAAACGTCAATCAGAAGTCAAAAGCGTAGGGCAGGACGGCGGCAAGGCAAGATTGCCATCCATTTTGGGTTTGATGGACAGGGGTCTAAGGGATTGGCTGGATCGTGCCGATTGCGTTCGGTTAATTAGCGAGCCCTAATGTATCGTGATCGGCAGACGATTGAACTGGTCAGTTCAGGGTTGGAGAAATTGCTAAATGACACATTGGGGCGTAATCTTGGGCATGGGACGATTGAAGCGGTCCGATATGTCACCGGGGAATGCAAAAGGCTTTTCTGATCGAAGGACGAGATTTGTCAGTTGAATGAATGTTTATTTGGAAATGCGTTAATCCATTAGTTTTATTACTGCTTTTATTGCCATTTCATTGCGCATCCAATAAGAAACGTTTCATAGAAATTGCTTGCTAATATTGGTAATTTTATGACTAATGATTACTCACACCTTCAGCACCGTGTAGCGGTAGCAATCGACGGTCCCAAGCCCCAACTCACCTAATTTAATTTCTTAAAAGGCGAATTATTAGGCAATTACCGGCAAATCCCGATCAAAGTAATGCACCGAGGTCGGCAAACCGTCCGCAGCGAAATCAAGTCATAGAACTCATGCGCGGAATTTCGCTTTGAACCGTGCCGCGCCGGCCGGCTCCCGTGCACCGTATCAATTACAATATCAATTACATAAAACCTAATCACATTCAGTTGAGGGCCTCCGTTTCGCGCTGTCGGTTCGATGTCGTCGTTTGTCGCCGTTTTGGTGTGTGCCGTTCGAGCGTAATTTACCGCCAATCGATCCGGTGGATGTGCATGGTGCACGGTGCATGCCAGGTGGTGCATGCCATGCCAAAGTCGAGCGGCCGGTCGGTCTTCGTCCATTTTTCTGATCAAAAGCCTCCGAAGCCGCCCTGCTCGGCCAGCGAAGGGAGGATGGCGAGCGTTTTGGTTGGACGTATTGGTACGACAGCGACCAGTGTATTGGTACGAGCGCTACGGAAGACAGACAGTCGTCTTCATCTGTACGTCTTGAACGTCTTACGAGCTCTTGAAGCGATTAGATGCAATCCGGCGAAGGTGCAATAAAATGCAACCATTTCGGATCGATTTCGATTGATGCATTCCAACGAAAGTAAAGGGAGAGAAGAGGTGACGTTTGGAGTCAGTTTTTGTTTGTTGGTTTTCAGGTGCCTCAGCTTTATTGGAGTCAGTGGCCTCGGTGGGTTACCAGCGAGCTTCGGTGATGTGAAAATTGTAAATAATCGATTCCGTTAGAGCTCGTTCCGTTTGGCATAGTAACCCTCACGACGGGGAGTCTCCAACGCTCGTTGCACGCTAGCAAAGCGTCTGGCGGCATGGCGCGAGTTAATAGGAAGGTTAATTCAATCATCAAACTCTGGCAGTTGGCGCAGGTTGAGATGCCCTCCTGTGCTAGCGAGGGAACGTTTGTTGCTCTGCCTGGTAAACACAATCACTTACTTCACCTTGCTCTGCTCCGTGTGCCGGTAAGAACGTCGCTGGAACGGAGAGGCAAATCGAGAAGATTATCTTTAGCGTCCCGGTGTGCCGGATGAGTTGTGCAGAAGCCACAAAGCTACGCGCCACCGCCGGGGGCTTTGGCTAGTTTGAATTCCGGTAGTATAAATTGACCGTTTTAAGCAAGCTCCAATGCTCCGAACGATTTCCAACTGGCGCGAACGTTGCGTGAAATTCACGATAAGACCTCTACAAGCGCCAGCGCTGAAACGAAAGGGGAAGAAGGTTCGGTTAGTTGCAGGCAAAACGCAATTGTTGCATTATGTCGGTTGCGAGTCGTGTGCTTTGGGACCCCCTTTGGGCTGCGGTGAACCAACCTCGAGCAAACCCCGACGCACAGGGAGCGTTAAAAAGGTTGATTTGTTGGAGTGCGATCTTGCTGTCTGATAGCCGCCCGCCCGTCTGGTGGGTGGAACGTGCTGAAAACCGCAACTGTTTAATCTTGAGCTTTAATTTCACAAAACCAGACCGTTTGTAGATGAGATAAACGATGAAGAGTAAACGAACTTTCCTAAAGTCAGTCAAAACTTTCATATCGAACCTGTTAAATATTAACAGCTCGTTCTAATTGGCCTGCGAGTCCCAAACAAAGCCTTCCACCACGATAAGATAAGAGATTTATGCGTTTATTTGTATAAAATTAGCGAGCTTCATAGTTTATAAACTTTATGATCTCCCCCCCCCCCATCAGAAAGGTTGCTGCAAGCTCATCTCCTATCCCTGGATGGTCAGCTAGTATAAACTATTTCATCATACGTTAATGACCGCCTTACAGTTTCGCGATAGGCGCGTTCCCTTTCCCGAAATTAATGATCTCCGTCGCCGTGACGCGTACCATAAAACGTTCCACCAGGGCGAAGAATTAATTCATTTAGCACCGTGTGCATTAAATTACGATTTTTCATCTTTCGTCCTCCCGGCTTGGGCTAATCTTATCGCACCTGTTTCATGAGTTATGCTCCTTCTCTCTTCCCCGTCCTGGTACTGTGTGACTGGATCTTAACGGGTGTCGTTTTTTTTTTTTTGCTATCAACTTATCTCCCATTTTATGTGCCTTTGTGTCACTGTGTGAGGACATCCAACCTCCACATACCTCACTCACTGGAACGCGATTGCGAGGTAATTAATTGGTTGATGAATTAATTAAACCATTGCCGAGACAAACGTAACTGCAGCAGCGTGGTAGGAGTTCGCGTAATGATAGGATGTTAGTGGCGTCACCCCAGCCATACGCATCCTGTTGCCGCGTCGTGCTTCCGCTGCACACATTAAGATTAATTATCGATCAATCTTGCATCTCGGTGGCGGAGCGTCTGGTTCGGACGGTGTGCCGTGATTATGTGCCCAGAACGCACAGGAGTCGTCAATTAAATCGTCATGTACTTGTGAAGTACATACTTCCCGCTAATAAGTCTGCTAGGAGACGGGGGCCGCAGAGAGAAAGGAAAGGGAGGAGAACATACTAATCAACTGCGAAAGGCTAATAGATTGTTGAATCTTTAAGAAAGCGCCAATCAAAAGGGGAGGGGAAGGTTGGTGAGGGACCGTAGCGATTGATTATGATTAATTTATGACACGTTCGAAGGCTGCGTGAAGGAAGAGTATGAACATTAGCCGGGCGTGTGTCATAAACCTCTATTTGGTCTATTTGGTGTTTTTTTTTCGGTTTGTTCATCTAGAGAGGGCTTTTTTGTGCTTTTGAGTTAGTTTCAAAGTTCGTATATGTGTGTGGTTCTCTTGACTTGAGCCGGGACCTTCAGAAGGTGCTGAGGTGTGAAGGGGTTTTTATGACACCTTGGAATGTTTATGACCACGAACCTTTTTCCGGACCGTGCGGTATCGTTTTGTCTTTGCACATCCTCCTGCTCTTTCACCCGTGCCTAGCTCAATGCAATACTCGTCAGTACACACGCTAGAGGAGAGGTGAAAATGAAGCAAAAAAGCACAGTTGAACGCAAAAAAGGAGAGCAAAACACACACAAGAAAAGAAACCGTGCAAGAGCAAACACACAAAGAGCGAACGAAACAAGAAAAAAAAATCCGGAGCGAACCTAAAAACAACGACAAAACATATCGCCAGCCGACCACCCACCGTGTGACCACCCAGCAAGGATATGGATGACGCCGTCAGCATAATTTCGGCATCCGTTTTCGGCGGACCAGCGCACGCTCTAATCGCTTCGTTTATCATAATCCACCGATCACAAATGGACCGGGTGGGAATCGAACTCTGGAGAGAAAAGCGGATGGACTGGGACATGGAACGACATCCTCAGCTGGAGGTGATACGGCGAGAATGGACATGGGCGAGACACACAGAAAACACCAAAACAGCAAGGGTGGGAAAGATAGGGAAAATACCGTAACATGGCCAGCGGGATGTGCCCAGGGGGTTGTGCTCTTTGCTGGTCGTAGTTGGAAGTAAGTTCTCGCCTTCTCCGGTCGGAAGTTTTGCCTTGCTGCGCTTGCGAGCACCCGTTGCGGTAGGGTGAAAGGTTAGTGGAGTGACCTGTACTGTTGGTGCAATAATTTTCTCAAATTAATTGGCTTGCAGAGTAACATACGGGGGTTATGTTGCTTGGGGTTTGCTCTCATTGATTCCAATGTTTTTAAGAAGAGAACTACATTTCGAACCTTCTAATTATTCTATTCACTTATCAATCATTATGGCGCGAATGAGACTTGAAACGGGAACATTCATGCAGTCGTCTCCTTTCCAGCTTCTATCTAGAGCCCCAAAAACGTTGAAGCACGCGTATAAATTATGTCATAAAGATACACATAATTCGGCCAAAGACGACTTAACTGTCCCGAAGGAATCGAGCAACTCCAAACTCCAGGCAACGAGAGAGAGAGTGAGAGAGGGAGAAAAAACCAACTGATCGAGAACGGGACCCAGAAGACGGCACGATCATGGACATTGGTTTGGTTTCCTTTTCTTGCTCTCGCTTCATCGGTCACTTCGTTCGGCCAGGCTCCGTAAGCTCGTGTTATCAATGAAGTGCCGGTCGGATATTTCTTCCATTCCCTTCCCGGTCCAGTCCACAGTTGGTGTCCCGGTAGGTCCGCTGTGGTTTGCCCACCCACCCGGACACACTTTAAAATTTGTCACTTTTTGTGCGTGCTCTTTTGCTTGATGGGACACTCTGGGACGTGACAGTTTCGGGGCGCTGCTAAGTGAGACATAAAACGCTGGGATCAACCATGGGAAGGTAAGCAGACGCAGGAAGCGAGGCTTAAGAGGTCTTAGAAAGGCGGAATGTGGTTTCGGTGCAAATGAAATTGAAAGTAAGCAGCAGTGGAGGCAAGAAGTGTAATAAAGAGTGGAAAAGTTTGTTGAAGCAAAACACACAAAACACCAAACAAAAGCTCGTAACAAACAGAAACAGTTAAAAGGGCAGCTCGGAAGGATTAACAACACAAAAAACCATAAAGCGAGCTTATATAAAGCGAAACTAATTAAAAAGCTACTAAACTGCACAGTAAGAAATAATAAATCGAATGAATAATTCAACGCGGTGCGTACTTTCGGTCGCAGTTGTAGTGTTTTGTGCAGCAAATTTCTCCCATGTGCTCCCGTGACGCACGAGATATTATCTGCTCAGGTCCGTTACAGCTCCGCAAATGATTCATTTGTCAATTACCGAATGCAAAGCGGGTACCCCTTCAACCCTTTGACGAGCGAAACCGGACAAGAGAGAGAATGAGAGAGAGAGAGGGAGAGAGGGAGAGAGAGAGAGAGAGAGAGAGAGAAGGAGGGTGAAATAAAGTCAAAATAAAAACATCTCCAGCAAGAGACTCGACTGCCCAAACGGATGACGGGTCGACAGGAATGTATGCATTTTAAGTGCAGTTCCTGGCTCGCCCGGGAAGCAACAAGGGGACCTTGCGGTAACGACCCCTCTATTCGGATGTGTGTCGAGACCCTGCAGGTCGTTGTTTGCGGGGAGAGCAAGAGAAAGAGAGAGAGAGAGAGAGAGAACGAAGAAAAGACAAACACAGAAAGACGGGAGATCCCCGTGCGGATATTTCGGGGAAGTAGGAAGTGCCGGAGGCAAACGTATGGACCCCGAGAGGGAAAGAGGGGTGCCACGGTGCACGAGTGAGTCAACGAACGGAGCACGGACCATTCCAGGACCACCCAAGTCGCGCACTTGGCAATTGCTTCCATGTTGCAGTTTTTGACGAATTTCCTTTTGGGTTGTGGGAGAGGGGGTCTGGGGCGTTTTGTTTGTGGGCTGGGTCTTTCGGAAGGGTCACAGGAAACTCCCGCAAGAGGTTTAAGGAGTTATGTGAGTGTGTGAGTATGTGTTTTGGGTCGCTTCCTCAATTTTATGAGCTCCTTCACGGTTGTTTCGGGGAATTGGTAACGGGGTGCTTTAATTTGCGCTATTTTCCGCATTATCCGTTGGAGATGGTGCCACCAGGGGGGGGAAGGGGGAAGAGAAGAACCAACAAGTTGGCAGAAGAGACACGCTTAACTATAAAATTTGTAGGATAGCAGAAAAAAACCACCGGAAGAAAATTAAAACAGTGTAGAATAGAACGAGAAAGAATGTCACTGATTGATCTCACAAAAATCCGAGTCGAAGGACCAAATGACGTCATTTTAATGCATAAAAAAATGGTTTCCTATATGGTTCAAGGTTTCATATGGGTATTTAGGTGAAGGACACATCACAAACGATCAAGGAAACGTACGATCACCTTCAAAGTCTTTCTGATTGAGTTAATCAACGGAATGCTAAGAATGTTTGTAAACGGCGCATACATAATAGAAGATTTGTGTCATAATTGAACAATGCAACAATGAAATGTCAATCGATGACATTCGATCGGCCACGCGCACATGAAAACAGTACGTTTACAATACGATAATGTAAGGCAATTAGATGTGAGGATAAATGAGACCCAGTGTTTGATCAGTTTTACGAGCTAATCGAGCAACGTGCAAGCACGGTCAAAGCACGGTCCAGCGAAGATCGGTCTCGGGGTTTGCGTAATCTCAATTAAAAACGATCCACTGATCCCTGGGAACGTTCGAGTTTAGAGATGATCGCGACCGCCGCCTTTCGGACGGACTAAACGTCTGAACACTGAACACGGTAGCGACAGGACGTTATAATTTCATCATTACCCGCTAATGGCCGTCGCCCGGCACACACGGATTGAGCAAACTCGTTACTGCATTTTTCCACGAGCTCGGAGCGTAGATCACCTTTAATCGTGGTGGCGAGGTGCAGTACCGTGAAAAGTCCGGCCAACCGGGCGCAGGCTGTGCGAAAATGCCACGACGTGTTGATGCGACGATGATTAATTCACGTTTTCTAATCCATAAATCATTGGCTAGCAGCAGCTGCCTGAACTCGATACCGTTCTCCCCCTCACCCCTCGCCTGTGGCAATTGGCACGGGAAAATGGCGTGGAAAATGCGAGAAAATTGAGTGCACATGTGAGCGGTGGAAAAAAAGGCACAAGACAGCCGACTAAACACTGCTGTATCACATCCGGTGTGTGTGTGTGGTGTTTGCGGCGTGCGTGCGTCGCCGTGATCGTGCATCGCGAGCACCGATCGCGCAAGATGATGATGATAATGATGATGATGGCGGAATAATTTAATAATTGCAACCGTCTGTAATTAAGTGCCGCCTTCGGGATTGGACGGGATTGAATTGCTCAATCGTAGTGCGAAAACGAAGAAGACGCTCCAACTGCATCCGTTCGCAACAGCGCAGACAGTTGTGTTGTGTGTTAGGGCGTTTTTTGCGATTGTCTTGTCGCCGCCTTTTCTCCGTGGATCCGGTTCCTCCCGGTCGGGTTTTGTGGGTTTTGCTTGTGCGATAAGCCCCAGCCATCGTTTGTCCTCACTGTCCGAGCTCGCAAGGGGATGCTGGAGGACCTGGTGGCTGGATCTTAGCTCGTGATTAACAATTCTAATACAGGTGAGATCACCTGCGGTGCTGCGGTGACAGGTCCGTGTGAGTAGGCCGTGCGCGCGCCCGCTCGTTCGCGGATGTTTTAATTGAAAATCGACGTCTAGCTCGAACCGAATGCCGATGATTAATCTATTACCCGGCGGAGGCACCGGCCCTCGACGGTTTGATCGATCGTGCGCCGTGTGGTTGACATTTCGTGTTCGCTACCGGTTAGCCCGCGCGAGCGTGCTGGTTAAAATATGCGAATTAGTAGAGCCACATTGCGACGGTCCGGAGGAGATTCCTTCGCATGAGCGAGCCACGATTGCATGATTCACACACCGAGTTCGAGATGTGAAAAGTGGCGAATGTTTGGTGTTGATTGAAATTAATAATCTGGTCGATAAATTATACGCTTGTACACGGGGTCTGCGGCTACGATCTTGCTGATAAAGTGTAGTCAAATCCAATCGGCATAGGCTTCACCGACACGTCAAGCGTTTAAAAGTCTTGATTAGAGTTGTGGAGTGAAGGGAAGTCTACGTTTATCATAAATTTGATGCTTTTTTGCACCGAAATTCCTCACCACACATAAACACGACGCTTAAGTAACGATTCATGTTTGCTCATAAATGCGTCCTTTTGGAATTTTTTTTCACTACCAACAGCGTTTTGAACGTGAAAACCCCGAGAGCGAAACAAAACTCACCCTGACAACGCTAATTAACATATGAATCAAACGGTGATCGCTCTCTGACGGACGAGCTTAATGGGCCTCCGACTCGTAAAAACTGCGACAGTGCACCGAAGGCTGTGGCGTATGGCAGGGCGACATCTAGGCAGAGTCGCGCGCACAGACCCCACGGGCTGGAAAACGGTGTTACACTCGGCGAAATGCACTTGAACGTTGAACGTGCACACACTGCTTTCGCCACTGCGTCGCATTCGTTTCGCATTCGTTCGCATGCAGCACTCTCTGCCCGTTGAATGCACTTGGCTCGGGGCTGAAGTCTTCGTGGGTGGTCTCGGAGCTGGAGCGTTGCGTCGTTTTTCATCCCGGCTTTGGCGAAGGCGAAGCGGAACGGAACGGAAGTTTCGCGACTGTGCTAACGATGCCCCCCCTCCCCCCCTTCCTCTCCTCTCTTCCCAAGGACGGTGGAATGTGAAGTCGTCGGTTCGCTCCCCAGTCCAAGCTCATTTCAGTCATATTTGGACACGAATTGTCATAATACGGTTTTGCGAAGCGGGTTGGTAGAAGCGGAATGACAGCGACCACTCACGCATGCAATTCGACACAAACCCCCTCACTCCCGTTTCTCCCCCCCCCCTTTCTGAGAGCCCCACCGTGGGTGCGTTTGCATCCGATCATAACTATGCTGTTTCATGACTAATGCTGTTCGCTCGTTAGGCTCTCCCAGTCCTTCCGTCCCCGGGAGGTTTTCGCATTTTCTCACCCATTATCAGCGGTCTCGATATCGTGTCGAATCGAACGTTTCTGCCAATTTCGACCGGTCCGATGGTGGCCAGGTCATTTTTCGCTTCACTCTCGTAAAATTGAGAATTAATTTATTGCCAACTTTTATGCTCGACCGTATCATGTTTTAAGTGATTCCCTCGCGTTCGATTCGTCCAGTCCCCGTTGCCTTTGTTGTCTCCCCTCCCACATGCGATCCTGTTGCATTGCATGCCTTTTGGGAAGGGGTTAAATGGAGTTCAAATTGTTTTACCCTCCCGGGGGGAGAACGAGAACGAAACGAAACCTTGCAGTTTGAAGTGTAAATTAAGCCACCGTGCTCTGGTGTGATATTTTGGAAAAGGGTTCTATAAAGTACTTTCAAGAACAAAGCTGCTAGTTGCTTAGCGTTTGTTTGAATGTTTGTTAAAATGCTTAACATATGAAAGTTTAACACAACTGTAAACACAATAGGAACATGATTTGTACAGCATGTCTCACGAATGTATCCCTTCTCGCTTGTCCATCAATCCACCGACTCAATGCTTAAGCACGGTGCAAATAACAATAGCACACGCGCACACCGTCTCTGCCATCTCTGTCCGTCGGCTGTGGCCTGCAACTGCAACCCGGAGCATAAAAAATAATCTTCTTTAGATTGAAATGTCAAAATATTGTTTTTTATGAGCCACACTATGGCCGTTCTTCGTTTCCTTTTAGACTGCGTTGCCGAATCCGAGACGTGGGCCTGTTGTCGGTGTCTTTCGTCGTTCGTTGTCGTCCCTCTAGTCCTTCGGCTTGCCTGATATACCATGAGAAGGCAAGAGGCCTTCAACCATGCACGTTCATCTGTCTAGTGTGTCTGTGGAATTTGTCCTAAATGTTTTTGTTTTGAAGATTTCCCGTAAAGTTTCTATTTCATTAAAAGCGCAAAACTGTTGCTTAACTAAAACCACGAGGATCTCCAAATGGAAGGGGGGGTGGAAGAGGGCTGCATGCGAGCGCTTTTTCGGTAGTTTCGATTTGGTGTGAAATACAATCGAAAAGAAAAACAGACATAAACCATTTAGGAAATGATTTATCCAGATTAAGAACGCAAACAGCACAACACATTCACCCTCCAGAAAGGAAAGGAGCGGAACGTCCAGAACCGCAGCGGGACATTGCGCAACACGAAAAGGAGACTTTAGAGGGGGCGAGAGAGACGAGAGGGAGAGGGAGAGAGAGGGAGAGGGAGAGGGAGAATGGACGGACGGAACAAGATACGGACGTTATTGCGGGCATAAAACGAATGAGAACGGACATAAGAACGAGATAAAGACGCACATCAACCGAGGACACCCAGCAAGTTCGCGTTGGGTGATCCGAATATGGGTTTTGTGAGTGAGACTTTGGTTTTGCCGTCTTTGGCCGGGCGCGCTCGGTGGCAGCCCCCCTTCTCCATTGCCTTCGCTGTCCATGGAGATCGCGATCGCGCCCTGCCGCCCGGACTAGGTCGACACTCGGACCTACTGCCTTCAAACAAGGACAGTGGGAAAAGAAGAGAGAGAGAGAGAGAGAGAGAGAGAGAGAGAGAGAGAGAGAGAGAGAGAGAGAGAGAGAGATATCATTGACCAAAAGGAACGACTCCTCGCTTCACCGGGGCACCATTCCCTTGCGTCTGCTGGGGTTCGCTTAAAACGAAATGTTTGTCACACGACAATGTAACCCGACAGGCACCTTCTGGTGCGGGCGCGTGTGTGTCTACATTGTCCGCCGCCTCTTGAGCTTGGAACGCCACGGGACGGAGGCATCTTCGGGGTGCAGGGGGAGAAGTTTAGATGATTAAGATGTTACGAACGGTTTTAGATGATCTTCCGGGATAGATAAATAAAGTCTCTGCGGGATCGCAGCGGTTCGGCGAAGGTTTGATGCGCGAGGTAAGGCAGGGTTTTACGAGGAACGATCGGGAGAAAGCAAAGAGAGGCAACGAATCAAATGTTTGGAAATGATTGGAAGTAGTTAGAGAGCGGAGACATCGCTCATGGAACTATTTGGGGAATTTATGAGATGAGAGTCTTGGACTTTTATTTGATTAACTTACGAGAGGTGTCAGACGAATGACGACGGAGGAGTACTTCAATGCGCATTCAACGAATGATTCATACACCGTCTGATGCTAGCAGGCATTGCGTGCCCCGCTCCAGCGAGCTATCGATAAGTTACTGACTTCATTCTTCACCCAATACGTTCGATTGTCATGGCCCAGCCGTCGCGTCGATGCTCCCTCCAGAGGGCCGGATTCCGTGTCCCCTAGCGAAATAGCGAAAGACCTCTTCCGTGCGACCGTTGGACCACCGACGGCGAGCGAACTGTCACGCATAAAAATTGCTTAATAATCTACGCTCCGCCAACCCATTGTTTTCCTCGTCCTTCCGTCGTTTCTGTGGGCCGCGACCTACCGATTAGCCAATCACTCCAAGGAATGCCTTTTCGTACTGTGCTACCGGACGGACGCCACGGGGACAGCTGAACAAAATAAAGCGGAATAATTTATCGACCTCAATTGGTAGCGCGCGTACCCGGTGCGTGGTGCTGTGCCTTGGCGAGGTTAAGCAAAAGTCCTCCTCCGTCCGTTTTGATGTGTCCTGGATCGGGACCCCTTCAGGTTGGCCGGAGAGTTGTTATTCCTATCCTTGAACAATGCATTACGCGATGGAAAACAATTTGCTTTAATTTATTGATAGCAACACGTTACGAAAAGAGAACGTGTGTCAGACCTTTTAAGCGGTCGGTTTGGCTTATTTTATTGAGAAAATATTTTAAAGTATGAAATGATTTTTGTCCTTTTTGGGAGGGGGGGGGGGGGCTGGTTTAGCAAAGCGGTTACAAAGCATTCTGGGCCCTTCTATTAGTGGGTGAAAATGTCAAACACATCAGCTTGTGTGGTTTTGTGGTTTCGCATTTGTTCTAAATTTAATTAAACCGCACCCGACCGCAGTGCTTTCCGCTTTTCCGTGCAGTTTGGCACTGCCCGGACCTCGGTTGTTAATAATCGGCAACAGCACCCGGGGCTGGGAGACGTTTCACGGATTCGATGGCAAGATTTATGCGTTTTTAACAAGACTCAAGGGTGTTGAGAGGAAGTCGTACGCCGACAATGTGTCGCTGACGGTTGCAGCTGCACCACGGCGTTCGTTCAATGGCCCCAAGCGGGTCAAGGGAAAGGCGGAGAGCTGGTGGCAGGGCGAAGAGCGAGAGTGAGTAATGGATTTATGCGATTGTGGCCACCGACGGTGGCAAGCGAATCATTAACATTTCACCGTCGATTGACTTGTCGCCGATCGCTGGAGGGGCCATTTCGCCATCACTAAATTGATGGCAAAATAATAGAACCAATGCTAATGGGACTCGTTTCTTTCTTTTCTATTTGTTTACAGGTAAGACCAAACACTGAGCGCTTCGGGGAGGAAGATCTGGAAGATCATTTAAATGAGGGTGAGCAATTAGAAAAATATTTTCAAATCTGCTCAACTGTCCCATTTCCGTAATTGATCGGAGTTCTCCCTTTCTACCGATGACGGCTGGTATTTTATATTCTCAGGATCCCTCACCAAAACCACAAATTGGCACATTTCAATCGAATCGATCGATGTCCACCCTATTTTGATAGAGCCCAAAACCCTCGCTTTTCCCTCAAATCCTTTGGATAATGACCTTCATATTTCATCAGTTGCTTCTGCTTCGGTTAGCTGACCTTCCCGCATGTACCACCGTTCTGCAGATGCAGATGTAGAGGATCCCAGTTGTTGCGATCATATCGTTACCATCGAATGCAAACACCACCACTGTTACGACTGTTATTGCTGCTGATGCTGGTGGTTATTGTTCCGTTCTTTTCGCCTTTCTCCAGCAGTGACGACGGCATTTGAAACAGCACTGCATCGAAACGGTGGGTATCTTCTTCGACAGGACCCCGTTTGCACGTCAAACTGCTGTTGTCTGTGAGGGATGCAAGGATGCGTTCGCTATGCGGGACGTTTTTGATATTCTGCCATTAGGGAAGCTAATGACTGGTAATGATAATGATGAGGTTAATTACGATCCACCCGAGTATTGCGACTGGTGGTGGAGTGTAAAATCTGGTACAAAGTCAAATCCGGTCTGCCGGTTCCATCGCTTCTTCATGCAGAAGAATAATCTCGCAAAACATATGCTCTGTTCGGTCGATTGTTCGTGTAATGAAGCAATTTCTGCAATTGAAGGATGTTTCTGGTGCACAAATGAAGCTCCGGTGAAGCTGTGTGGAGTTAAAGAAACGTAAAAAAACCTTTGATCGTGAGGACCTTTTTGTTTTGTTGCAAGCACTCAAAGAGTTCAAAGGATAAATCAGATGGCGGAGTGGATTTAATCGTTTTTATCTGCTCAAACGACGGCTTTTTATTACCAGCTCGTAGTTCGCATCGCACCAATCAACCAATACGTGATGATATTATGTGATGGTCCCCTGCCGTCCGATAAGATATGTGGCGAGAGTGTGCCAGAGCGGGAGCGAACTAGACGGTATACGGTTGGAAAGTTGAACAAAATAGCGTCACGAGCGCACGACCATGGTTTCGCGAATGAAAGTGGTAAATGACAACCGTTTTGCCAGCGGACGTTCAATTGCATTCGTGTGCGTCCGTTACCGAGTGCAAGTGCAAGTGCAACAAACCGACCAGCAGCAGCAGCAGCGCAACAAATCGCACACCACCAGCGAACGTGTGAGCATTTCGGCGTCCGCAGCTGCAGTTTGGTGCGCGGTGTTTTTCTCCTCTTTGCCTCTCCGTTTTTTTTTGCTACTACCTTCCCCACCCTGCCCGCCGTTCACTCCAGTCCGGAGCACAGGTTGGGCACACAGACAAACGCGACCCGAGCGCGCGCATGTGCAACCGAGCGGCTAAAGGCTAGATGAACGACAAAATGTTGCCCTTCTTCGGGCGGTCTGGCGCTTGACCATTTTGGGAAGCGGTTAATGTTAGCGGATTCTGCGCGATGATTATTGTTTAATGGTTTGGCCGAGAGGAGTTGGTTTTTTTTGTGGTGAGTCGTGTCCTATGTGCGTGTGTGTATGTGTGTGTGGGGGACAGGAACGGATCTGACATTAACCGTGGCTGCAATTAACCGCCGCAGCGCTACAGGCAACAATGTTGACCTAGCGAAATGTCATTCGGGAGCTAATGAACATGCACTAATGGGCGTATTGCTGTTGCTCGCTGTTGATGTCCACCAGGAGGAGATGAGTTAATTATTATTTACATCATTTTCAGGACATTGAGCAGCCTCTCAAGGCTTATTTAAACGACTTTAAATGGTATGATGCTTGAAACGTGCATGAAAAGACATCAACTCACGAAGGAAATTGATATTCTTGATATGATTCAATCTACCTTGAAGAATAGATATTAATTGGTTTATGTCATATTCCTCCTAATTTTACTCCATCTCTTTTCTCTCTTCCTTAACCTTAAAAAAAGGCATGAACCAAACTCAACCCGCAGCTATTCATCGTTGCGATGATTTAATACCGTGCGCCGTTTTTAAATACCCAATTTATGTCCCTATCGATTTGAATATTCCTTCTCTTCTCGACTCTCGCGCTGGCTCATGTCTCATGTCTCATGCGATTTTTGATTGCTGCCAGCTTCCCTCCAGCTCGCTGGTGGTGGTCGAGATGTAAAATATACGTGATCGGTCTGCCTTTTTACTTCCCAGCTCCAGGGTTTAGCTTTTCAGCCGCAATCGGTAGCATTCTTCGGTGGCACTCTGCCAGCTGCCAGGGTCACTTTGGTGGAAGGAAATGGATATTCCGGCTTCAATATTTGACATCCATTGCGATGCATTTGCAAACAGCTTGTGGAGTAAGAACGAACATTTGATCTCTTTCGAAATAATGCCATCGAACGCATCTTCATTCGGACGCTCAAGTTGTGAGGGTCAAGTTACAGCCCAACGCAAAGGGAAGCTAAAGGACTCTGAGAAATAGTTTTTTATTAACAATAACTTTTAATCGCCAATCTTAAGCAACGTCCTCCGCTTCCTGGCTGGACGTGGTGGAAGGGCGCCAAGGAGCACCACGTCACCCTTCCTTCTGTGTTGCCAATTTATTAGCGTTATAAATTTCCCATCGTTCGGAAGCTGCGAGCGTTGCGGGTGGTGGGAGCGACTTGAACGTGTACGAGGGGGTTTGTTTATTTATTTTATTTTACTTTTTGGCTTTACTGCTGGCGGTCCGGGCAAGGATCGGGCAGCCTGACGGTCGAGTCGTTTGTCGGGCTACATTCAAATTAGCGGAAATTGAAAATAAATTTGAATAATCCCCCAAAATATAAACTCATTTCTCATCTTCCAATTAAAATCCGCTCGCATCGAACTCGCTGTTGTGGAGCGCGGCATCTTGAGGCATCTGAGATGGTCAGTGTGAGTGGTGCGTTAGAGCAATCCCACATTAGGGGAGCGAATGAGAGAACAAACTCAACTGACCACCAAAGTGGACGGACGACTCGGTGTAGCTTAACACCGGGCCCCGCGAACCAAGTGTGCCTGTTTCGGCCGGCTATTGCTACACATGCTATTCATTCATTCGATACCGTCCGATCACAGCTGGTTTATGTTAAACTGTCAGTTTAAATCATACCTCCACTCAGACGCACACGAACAAAAAATGCACGCGAATGCAGACACGGTGTGCTTCAGGTGCATTCACGGGCATTGGATTTGCTTATCGGCGCCGATGTTTTCGTGCCGAGAAGCTGCCGGAAGCTGACCTGTTCCTGCGTGGCGGTGGCCACCCTTTTTGCACTGCCCGCCCGCTCGATTCCAAAGCAAAGAGAAATCAATTTAGATAACCGAGTGCCAATGGTGTACTGCGACCGCCTCCGCCGCGCGCAAAGGGCTGTATTATAAATGGGCGTCCAGCGTTTTGAAGCGGTTGGTAATTAAGCCATTTAATTGCGACACTTAATAAGTGGTTTCGGCAGGGGCTGCGATCTGCTACGGGCGTCACAATCTTAGTGGCGTGTTTATACGACACACCGGACTCTATCGCTATCGCGCCCGATCTAGGTGGTCTCTGTCTCTGGGTCGTGATTGTGGTGTAGCGAGTGCAGGAATGTTGTTAGAGAGATGTCTGGCGCTTAGATTTGGTTGTTGGACCTGTTTCTTCGGGGAGGCAGTGGAATGGAAAGTAGAATAAAATTACACAGGTGACAAATAAATCAGTTAAGCACTTTCAAGCTATCATTTCGCTGTACAAAGCGACAGTGGCAGAGGCGTGAAGGTTATCAAGCTATTTAAGCAACAATGTGTTTTGTACTTGATAGTAAGCAATTCAGACAACAATGGTCGAGAAAAGCTTCTTCCAAGGAGCGGGATGGTATTTGAAATGTCTTCAAATCCAACTCCGGCTACACGAGGCCACCCAACGGGGTTCCAGATTTAATGGGCCCACATTAATTAGCCGATGTCTCGATCAACTAAACACCGATTGATCAATGTGAATTAGGGTCGGAACAGTCATTAATCTCACATCGTGTCCCGCATTTTCACCGTGCCAAGTGCAAAACAGATGCCCGAGGCAAGTGAACGCGGAAATTAGCATAACGTACTTGTTAGCCACCACTGCCAAGCCCGAGCCTGGGCCTTCTATCCCTGCAGGCGACGTACGCTGAAGATGCGTGAGCTAATGTGTGGTACTATCGAATCGATAGTGATGCATTGCCATCAGCCCCGCCGGCGACCAGGTTGATAAATGACCGATAGATAGCCCCGAGACTTAGCTGCCGCAAGGTGCATTTCACCTAGTGGACGAGCATTTGGCAGTAAATCAATCAGCAGGAAGAGAAATGTAACGCCAAGGCGTGGACTAGCGTGGCCAGGGCACTAGTTTCGAGCCCGTGGGCAAAACTTCTGCCGCAAACGGGATAACGCGCGGCCCATTTCAAGCCCGTCGCTTGCGTCACTTGACATGCGGGCAAATAGGGTGGACAGGTTTCCACCGTAAACTGTTATCTTTCACGCCATACGTAGTTGTACGGGTGCGGTCAGCGAAGAAGTGATCGGTGAGCGTCAAAATCCTGCCGCGACGATTCGGTAGCCTTCTCCGGTGGTACCGAGTGTGTGTGTGTGATTAGTGCGATAATAATCATAATTATTATTAATTGCTGTTAACAATTACGATCGATAATGTTGGATGGGTTGCTTTCTCCTTCCTTTTTTATGAGAGGCTTTTCTTCTGGCAAAGCCATCTTTATGGGAGTCATCTTAATTTTGAAACATTTATGTTCAACAGTACAAGACATTAACCGTATAAAACTTTAGACAAAAACAACGTGATACGTGCAAAGAAAAGAGCAGAATAATTGCAGAAACTCCTGTAGCTTTGTACGAGATAAACTTAATTTACGATGTGTTTGTCAAGCTGCTGCGAACGAGTTGAATAACTATAATCAAGCTTTACCTTAATATTTTGAATATCTCTACTGTTGACTCGTTTCAGCAGTCCGAAACGTTTAATTAAAAATTATTTCGTATTATCGTCTTTTTGATCCCCTTCCTGTCTCTTGGGTGGTTTCGGATGACTTCTTTTACCGATCGTTAAAGCTAATTCGAACGGTTTGAGCGATGGACGGAATTAGTTGATATCTGTTAGATGGAAATTTATTCGTTCATCCGGTAAACCGTCGATGGTTTTGATGTTCCCTCTCTCAATCCGAACGACGAACCACCGATTTTGACGATTCTGTTTTGAAGACCGTTCCGCCGTTGCCGAGCGAATGCCCCACTGCACCATGTGGTGAGTCACGTCGGAGAGGTTGTTGCGTGCTTTTATTGGTCAATTTTCAAAATTTATTCGGAATGTAGTTGAAGGTTTACAATAATTTAATGTTGGTTTATAAAATTTGCACTATAAATCCCACCAGTTCCAACAAAACAAAAAAAAAAACAATTTGTAACTGCCGCACACCGGACAAGCGGAAAATAATTACTTAATTTTGTGAGGTCTCACGAATCAGGAAGTCCGGAGGCTTAATATCCAAGCACGCAAAACACAGACTCAAAACTGCAACACACCGGCAAACAGGCACCGGGGCAAAACGAGCAAACCAAACCACGGAAAAAAGACCGAGGAGAGCAAAAAAATGGCACAAAAACAGAAGATATTAAGCAAGTCCACCCGGGCCAGTGGTCCAGCGAATAAATAAGACGCACAGAAATAAAGGAGCCCAGAGATAGAGCGAAACAGAGAGATAGAGGGATAGAGAGGGTGGGAGGGGGAACAAATAAAAAACAATAACAAAACCAACAACAGCAGCCAGCACCAGAACGCCGACGAGCAGCGCCGGAGACGAAGAATGATATCGAGAAGCATTGTGGTACAAGTTTATTAATAAAGACCACACATCTGACATCTCGGACCACCCAGCGTGCGCCTGTGGATATGTGTGTGCTGTGAGGCTTTGGGGCTCGCTCGAGGTCCGAGGCTCCCCACACTGGGTCTCGGCGGGCCGCGGAAGGGAATGCAAACTGCCCCGACTGTTGCCTTGCTCTTTCTTTCGCCAATGGTTTGGAGTGTCTCTCCGGGCTCACTTTCCCTTTTCCCCGGTTGCGGGAACTTGAGAAGCCCTGGCAAAGTTTGACAGTCTGGCGAGGCGAGGCTCAAGATTTGCGAATGTGAAACCCAAAAACAGGGCGATTAAAGTGAAAAATGTCTGTTGATGTAAGTGATACAGTCGTTCGGGCGAGTTCTAATGATGGACATTGGGATCTTCAGGCATCAGCGTTCCCTAAGTATGCAATCAGCAAGAGATTTCAAACTGGAGCACAGAAGGTGTCAACACCTCCTCTAAAAGCCCTGGAAAGCGGAAGTATTTCCCGCAGTTTCCCATAAGCGCCAGCAAGACCTCCGATCGGGATGTCCTCATTTGCGGCCGTATTAACCGCAATCAGGTACATTTTTCGGTGACATCGCTTATCTTGCCAGACATCTTAATTAATTATGTTGTTGCAGGGTGCTCAAGTGCGCCAGGCCTCCACCCTGCCGCCGGCATAACGATTCCCGCCGTGGGCTACTCTCTATCCGCCGTTAATTACTGGCTGTGCGGCGGTCGTCGTTCTTATCTTCCGCTGCTCCGTGTTAGCCACGCACATGTGTGTGAGCGTGTGTGTGTGTGTGTGTGTGGGGGGTGTTTTCTTTTGTTTATCCCTTTTCCGAAGGCGATTCTCACGTGGCGACGTCGGTGGCGGCGGCGGCGACGACGCGGCCTAAGGTCAATGAGGCGATGAATGAAGCTGAGCGAAACGAAATTGATGACGGAAAGTCGCAACGGAGCAACGGAGAGCGAAAGAGGGAGACAGCGACACCGTACACCAAATAATCGGAACATATCAATTTACCTACCGCCGGAGCCGTTTAAGGGCTCAATTTAGAGGCTCCGCACACACAGGTTGTGCTCGAGGTGGGTTTGGAATTTGGTCACCGGGCTGGATCGGGCTGGAAAGCGAGGCAGAGCGAACCGTGCCAGCCACGGCGCTCAAGGGCATTTGCCTTCTCGGGTTGCTCCAATAGACGCGGGACTGGATTATAATTAATTATTTATTAATTAAGCACAGTAGCGCATCGGGCTGTTGGGCGGTCGAATGTTGAGATAAAGACGAGAATCCCTCGCGACACGAATGCGCACTCTGTGTCTTTGGAGAGAAAATTTGCTTTCTGGGTCAGGTGACCGAAAGAGCAAGGAAGTACCCGATCGGAAGTTTCTTCGCTTTTTAACGGTGTGTCGCGCTTATCGTGTTCGAATGTTTTATTGGTCGTTTTATCGCGACGATTTATTATCGGGGTGGAAAACACAACTGACCGGCGATTGAGCCACCGAGATCGGTTGCGGTTCCTGTACCTTTTTCCCCCTATCACTCTCTGCCTATCGCAAACACTGTCCTTCGTTCGGGCCCTTTAAGCGAGTGGACGTGTTTCACGGTCCATGTGTCTTTCGAATGTCAACACCAGCACGACACCTGCACCACGCGCAAGGTGACCGGGCGCAAGGAAAGCCTCCGAAATGGAAGCCACGGCTGTTGAGATGAATGTGCTTGCCTCTCGCGATGACGACGGCGAAGCTCTGATGTCGTTGTGCGTTTATATGTCCCGCTAACCATAAATAGGGGTTAAATTATTGAGGATGAAAACGACACTAATTAGCGACGGAAAGGGGGGCTCAAAATGAAGGGTTTTAGTAGGACGGGCTCGCTCGTAGACGATGATTAAGCGCTAGGGTGAAGAATTATCACATTTGTTCGGTGAGGAGCTAATGAATCGACGCAAATCGTCACCCATGTGTTGGTGTGTTTGGTAGAAGTTTCGGAAGGAGATAATTGAGCCACGGTGTTAAGGTTGGTAGGAGCTAAGGATCATATATTTTGAAACCACTCGAAGGCATCCAATCAACTAATGATGTAGACAGTATCACACTTAAAGATAAATATATTTGCAGACAGTTGACTTGGGCTGTTTATGATCAGTTCTAGAGGTAAATCAATCAATGCCTGAAGTAAGTACATCTAGAGGAGCCTGAAGGTTTGTTTAAGATTGCGTCACTGTTTAAAAGAACGATCAATTCTTTTGTAAACTGTTTCCTGATCTCTCTGTCCACCATGTCATGCATTTGTGTTCCCTCTGCAGTTTCCGACCGTTTTTCACATTCACCGCAACCGTGTGCGGAAGCTTGTCTACGCTTTGCCCTGAACACGAGCCCACCAACGGAAAATGCAGCACCGGAGTAACGTTTATCCAAAAGCCAAACAACCTTCAGCTCTCTCTCTCTCTCTCTCTCTCTTTCCACCCGTGGCCTCTACAAACAACGAAAGTACTCGCG
Organism: Anopheles epiroticus; assembly: GCA_000349105.1. NCBI lineage: Eukaryota > Metazoa > Arthropoda > Insecta > Diptera > Culicidae > Anopheles > Anopheles epiroticus. Next base: position 630,394 of record KB672064.1, on the reverse strand, counting down.
TTTTTCCCTACTCGCAAATTAATCAATCCAACTGCCCAGTAATAGCTTCTGACAATTGAATGTATCCGCGGCTGTGCGGACCTCCCTCGTTGACTCCAAACTCGACTGTGCGATCCCGGATGCATTCGGGCTAAAGCGCGCGAAAATGCACTTTCCTACGAAACCGGCGGGCATCTCCGCCGGTTTCGTTTTCGCTATGTGGGTTTGCTCTTCTTTCCTCGCATCAAACCGTCTTCGTTTACGTCACCTGAGACATTAAACTGTCCATTTTGCTTCGCTCCGCGCTTCCACCGGGACTCCACCGTTCCAGAGCAGCCCAGCTGACTGAGTTAAATTTTCTTTGCGTTGTACGGTCTGTGTTTCCAACAAGCCGAGACACTTTTCCCTTCTTGCCAATGACCCGTACCGGTACCAAATGCCCGTGCTAGACAGCGTGCATCGCGAGAGGAATCCGAGTCTAGTTTGCATTTTTATTATAATGTCAATTTGTTTAACTAGCATGCGGCACACGTTTCCTCACCCTCCTCCCCGGGCGGAGGGCTGCTAACAAGCCCCAATCGAACCTGTCCGTAAGAATGGAAAATCGTCTAGAAAATGTACCTACTGTCCGCCACCCAAAGGGGTGGTTTGTGCGGGAACACAGAGCGTTAGCGCGATGCCCTTTCTGATCTGCCGGGTCGAATACCCTCGGCTGCCCTTCACGCAATCGCTTTACGGGGTTTGGAGTGTTGCGTGAGTGATCGGCGATTGTGCGGTTGCTGAAGGTTGGATTTTGACATAGCATAGCAACAGGTTGTTATTGCAGTTTGCTCATCTTGCCTGTGTGAAGGCAACCCATCTACTCCCTGGAATAGCGGATGAAAAATAAATTTCTTGCCACAACTTTTTTTTAAATTCACAAAACAGGCGTCGACTGAGAACATCCAACAATCATCGCCACCATCAGAAGTGACCGAAATGAAGCGCTTAAGGCGACCGGTCGAGATTGATGTGATAATTTGCTCACACATAAAGCGTCGGTTTCGATTAGAGCGTCGTGGTTGTGGCCGTGGCGGTGCGCAGAATTAGGCACTTTATGATGCCCATTCGCGATAATGGCAACGGAGTCGGATTGATCGCACCACATTAGCGCGAACCCACGACATCGATCGATCGGATCCTCACCGCATATGGCAGGCTTCTCGCTCGTTTGCCGCGCTCTACCTATAAATTCAGCCCAAATGAAGTCACCCCGGTTTCGAAGGATCCGATTATGGGTCGTAGGCCGTCACGCCGTTTTGCGTAGGCGCAGAAGCACGAACCGCCGTAGTAATATCTTGTGCTCCAGCAACGCGCCGATTATCGATTAATCAAGTGGTTCTAGGAAGAGTCGGAACCGGTACACATGTTGGAACTGGTGAACTTTGTGGCACAAATTTGTTTTAAAAAATGAGTACATTGGCGGCAGAAAAGGTGCGAAATTTATGCTTTTGTTGAACGTGAATTTTGAGCTTAAGATAAGGAAGAAAGTTATGGAGACTCTAATTGCAAGAAGCTACAGATATTGAGCTATCGTGGCCGCCCGATTCACACTTCATAAATTTTTATGCTATTTTTCACATCCCTCTTCCCGCTGCACAAGTATTTCCACCATTGCAATGCGAAAGCCAGGAAACAAGATGGTGCAAGCATTCGGTGACCGGTTTCGGGTTCGTCGCCTGTTAACTGTTGGTGTTTTTCGTTTGCAACTGTAACTGCACACAATTGCAGGTGTCCGTTTTTTTGTTGTTGTTGTGACAGCACACAGTTTGACCATTCCTGGCATGCGATTTTCGCGTATCGTTGCCATGTCTTCTTTGCAGTCACCGTCGTCATCCTCCCTGGTCGACAGGTTTCCATTCTCACGAACGAACGCAGCAGTGCGTCATTCGAGGCAGGTTGTCCTGCGCTGTTGATGTCACCTGTAGACGCAAGGGAAGGAGCGCTTGGCCACGCTGTTAGTGGCCTGCCCAGAAGAAGGTCGTAGAGGTGGTTCTGTTCCAAAATTCATGGAATTAAAGCCAGGCCAGCGTCCAGCGGACGAGCGGGAGGAACAAAAAACCGGTAGCCTAGCTGCGGGTAAACAGTAGCAACCATCGTATCGGGCATGTTTTCTTTCCAGCTGAGAATGTCGTCCCAAAGGCTAGTACCGGTGCATGCCGGGGTCGCGAGGAGTGCCATCTCCCGGTGTGCGACAGGTGCGGTGCGGAAATAGAAATGTTAATGAGTTAATTAGTGGTCGTTCGACAACGGACGACAGAAGCCGATGACGAAGATGTCCGATAGCGTTCCACGGGCGAGACACGGGACGCGGGCTGGAGATAATACAGGAATATCAACCGGGCTACCGGATGGAGGTGCGTATGTTGTTGGCAGGTTTTTGTGCGGTTGTTGTCTCTTTTTTCTCTCGACCCGTTACACAATCCTTTTCCCACTTTCTATGTTACGATCAAGCAGTCAAGCACCACTTTACACATCTGCTTACGATTGTGAAACAGGATCGTTCGGTTGTGACTTCTGCTGGACACCCTTGTGGCAGCGTGTTGACGAAGATTTTACCGCCTTTAATTGATCCTGTTAACACACACATGCACGGGTTGTCACTGATCCTCCAATGAGATCCTCAAGTTCTTCGTCGTCTTTTTGGTGGGAAAATGAAGTTGCTTTTCTTATCGCTCTCACAAGACGCTGTGAAAGATCAGATCCTCCAAATTAAAGTGTGTTGCTTTCCCTGCGTTCGTTTTTTTTTTCCAGCTGCAACTCGCCACAACGAGAGCTCGAACCGTACTGTTAAACACTAATTGAACGAAGAGAATAATAACAAAAAAAACTCAATGTACAACTTGATCGTGCAAAGCGCACAGAAGCACCACGACTCTCCCGAGCGTGTTGATTAATCAAGCGATTTAATTAGACGTCATGCTGATAACAGTGCTGGATGGAGCTGTGTGTATGTACCGACTTTGCGCAAGCGAATCATTTGAAGCGCTGATGTCTTCATTAGCGCTTAATGAGCTGCGTTGAGGCACATTGTGAGGTTTTATCAAGACGATGACAGACACTGTCCTGCACGTGTTGGCTAAATGTCATCGGAGTGGAAAATCTGCGTCCACACACAGAAGAAACAAACAGAAACATTTGAAATGATTGTTCGTTCGTTGACCCATGCAACCTTGACGGAGTTGCTAGCGGACATCGGATAATCGCAGGTGTAATCAAATGGCGAAATCTTACCCTTTATGCGGCTCCATTAAATGTGTTTTTAATAGCCACTAAATGGTCGAACCGGGAGTGTTCAGTCAGTGCGTCTCCTCAGCTGCAACACTCCTTTCACCTCCACCGAAGGATGCGTCCGGGGTGAAAGCAAGGAAAGCAAGGAAAGCAAAAGCGAGTGTCGTTGGCCGAAAAGGGACGAGCTCAAATTTCTTACACCCCAAACGTTGGAACTTTTTACGACCAACGTGTCACAATTTAACGGAACGAGATCTCTCGGGATGGTTCGAAGAGAGGAGTTCGAGGGAAGAAAAAACGATAAACCGAAACCGCGGACTGATTGATTGTGCCCCGGCGGACCCGGCGGCACGGTGCGTGTTTGCGTAGATGCGTTTGATTTTATTGTGCGTTTTATTGGCTGGAAACATCGTCGCAAAACTCCTACATTATTCATTTATGCGCTTTGGAGAAGATTGATCTGCTGCTGCTCCGTCCTATGCGATGTGTGGCGCGGCCGGGGATTGATCGATTGATCGCGACGACAACGACGGGATGGATGGGTGGCGGATTATGGATGCCTTATCCGAACCAATCCGGGCCACCCTGGCTCTGCGATACGATCGTTTCATTTCATTTAGTCATTCGGGTAGATTGAAACCGGGATGCGATAAAAGAGCTTTTTGATGAGGCTAGTTGTGGACGGTTACACGCTCCAATCAACCTATTTTCGAACTACATCTACAGCGATGGCAGATGGGAGAGCGAGCAATTTGTAGGTTATGTCACGATCGGTTGAAGAGCTCATAAAACCAGGAATGGTGTGTCATTTTGCAGTCGGTGTACCCCACGAATATGAATACCATTTGATGGGTTTATTGCTCACTGGCCCAAAACGGGACGCGGAGAAATTCTTCAAAACACCTATTTTGATTTCCCTCAAACAGCGATCTAGCGATTGCTACGAAAAAGGAGACTTTGCTCGAGAAATGCCCTACGCACCTTAAACAGAGTGTACAGAAAATGGAGCTATTTTGTAATCACTGCACCATGCGATCAAGCTTCAATCTGCGACGGACAAATGACCCGAAATGGATTGCTTTCGATAACTTCCCGGGGCAAAACGCACCCAGGCTGGTGGAACGTGCTCGCGAATCGTCAATCGGTGCAAGTATCGCACCCTTCAATCGCGATCACGTGCAGCGATGCAACGATTGGCACTCGACTGCGCCGTCGTCGTGAGGCGAGGTGACATTCCAACCACCGGATCTGACGCTTTCACTCGCTGGCTGGCGTGACATTAATAGAGACAAATAGATCGAAATCTTTTCTCTTGCCTTATGTGGGCGTCTTGATTGCAGGGAGGATGTTATGTTTCGTTCGGACCTGTCAGCGAATGATGACAAATCATGAGCTCTGTTTCCATTCTTGACAGAAATTAAGCTAAAAGGAGGTTCTATTGAAGTTTACAAGCAAAGGGTTGTCTTCATGTCCGGGAGGTTTTCTCTTCAACCTTGTTGTTCAAAGCACACACCCTGGCTGGCACCCTGTAATGTAGGGCTGTAGGGCACTGGGTGAGCAGAGGCAAACGAAAAGGAGGCTGGGTCCATGTTGGGCAACCAGAAGTGTTTGCCACCGTGCAGGCTCACAGTCGCGTAACTCACGACAGCCGCCGCATACGCTTCATCTCGCTTTGTTCGGGCCGGGCCTATAAAACTTCAACACCACAACGGTCTCATGGAACCCCACGGCAGCGCGAAAGCGCAGGCCAGTAGTGAGCTGTTCCAGCGGAGAAGCAACAACATATGGAGACCATTTTGGGGACCACCCAAATCGAGCGCACCCAACACTCCGTGATGCAGGCAGTGGGATGGCAGCGTTAAGGTCCCGCCAGAGCGAGCGGAATTGAATCGTAAACACATCAGACGGATTTTGTGCTGCGCTGCCACGGCTGGATGGATGAGGAGCACGTCAATGGGGGTACCGACCGAGCTGTACGTTGGAGCAAGCAGCCGAGAAGAATGCTGGTGTTTGATGTTGCGTCTGCGATGGGAAACTGCAAGCAGGCGAGAGAAGCGATCATTTCATTTACAACATAATAACGTGCCGCGAGTTATGACCAGCGCGGTGAAGTTTTATTAGATTTGCTTTGAGCTTGCTAATTGAAATGTGAGATGATAATTAAGACGATGCTTGCGTTCTGATGCAGAGAGAATTGGGACAAAGAGGAGGGCACCAGGAGGCAGCAATCTCACGACGTGATGCAATTCTGTGGTGTTTTTTTCAGAGTTGCAATTTTGTGTATAATGAATGTTTCGTGTACAGCTACGGCCCACAAACGTGGGGCAAGATTTTTTTTTGTTTTAGTGTTAATTCTTGAAATCATTTTTTCCTACTGTTGCTGTTTTTTTTTATTCTGTTAGTGACGGCCAGGCCGTATTGTGTGACTTAGTGTACCCGTCCATATCAAGATTGTAAATCCTGCGTATGGTTGCGTATGGTGGTTGTGATTAAGTGTACCCATAGCAAGATAGTCACAATCCTGCGTATGGGAGGCCGGCAGTGGTCCGAATGAGATTCGAACCGGCGACGGGCCTTTTGACAGCCCTACGCCGTTACCACTCGACCACCGAGCCGGCCCATACTGTTGCTGTTATTGTGATATAAAAAAAACTTTGAAGATCTCAAACAAATCCTTGAGAGACATGACATCAAACAAACATGACATTGATCTTCTCGAACACGACGTATGACATTTAGACGATAAAAACACAGGCAACGCTCGGCTGTGTACAATAAATCTCCTTCCCTCAACCGTGCACAAGATAATGACACACACACAGTACAATGACTCTCTTGTGCACTGGCACAAGAGCGGCCTCACCAAAAAAAAAAAACCTAAACCTGTTGCTTCATCGCTACTTCTTCAAGAAGCGAACAAGCCCGCAATGGCAAGATGTAATATCCCCCGTGCGTGAGTAAAATTTATCACCTCATTTGCACGGGTCCGATCGCTCGAATGTGTCACGATCGTACGAACCCTACAAATGGCTTATTACGGTTTATAAAATCGGCTACAAATCTCCCGCCGGCCGTCCCGGAATCATCAATTCGCCAAAGCGTCTTTGCATGCAGTTCGTCCGGACCTTTGTTACGTGTCGGACGGTCGCGAAGAAAGGCCCCGGGTGGACGTGCTTATACGCGCAACTTCAACCGACTTTGGCTCACCAAGGTTCGCCCTCGGCTGCAGTCGCCGTGGCTGTTGCTATGCACCAAAGGCCTCGGCACTCGACGTGGGTGGCCAGCGCACTGTCGGCAATCGGCATGCACCGGAGTCACATGGAACGAGATATGCAACAACGAACGCAACGGTTGGCCCATTGCGAAGGTGTAAATTAATTGAGTTGTAAATTTTTCCACGTTTCCACCGGCCGTCCCTTGTGCTCCGGGTTGTTGGCTTATGCTGATGTGCTCCTTTTCACTCGTTGCCGTTCCAGAAGGCAAAGCTTCGATGCATATAAGGCACTCGGAAGGTCTTTGATTCCGTCTCTTACGTTTGCGTGTCTCCGATCGGGCTGGTGTGCTGGTGGACATTTACGGGAATCAAATTTACCGCTAATTTTTCTTTCCCTTTTCCCTCTGGCTGCTTTTTTTGTGACGGCTGGTTGGATGATGGCATGGAAGTAAAAGAGAAAGAAAGGGGCATAATATCGGTTGACGATAAGCTTTGGCGGGACAGCAAGATCGCAGATCTGCCCTTTTTTCCACATGGAAGACTCAGCCTGTGCGCAATCACTCTTTCTCCATCTATTTCTCTCTCTCACACACTATGTCCATCTGTTTGCTTTCTTCGCGTTCGCTAGGCATTGATCATAGCCGCCGTGGAATCCGCCACCGAGACGGCCCGAACGTCGTTGGTGGGCCGGTTTCGCTCGGTCCAAATCCGAAGCTGGTAGACACGTAAAGCAACATATCTAAATCACTGAAGCCCGAGAGGCGCGAGACAAAGGGAAGAGACAAAAGGGCTGCCAAAAATTAAGCCAACAACTTCCAGACGATTAAACTTACACGCACATAACCGTAAGGTAATCAGAGGGACGATCCATCAAATTGATTAGCGTCACCACAGTAACCGATCTTCAAGGTTCATTAATACACGTGCGGCTATGCAAATGCTGCTTCTGCTGTTGCTGCAGCCGACATGGAAAAGTTCTTGCTGGGGACATTTGTTAGATCTGATGGTAGAATCGAGGAAGCCTGTTTGCATCACGAAACCATGTTCAAGGTGGGTGGCACAGTGGCCTCTGCCCGGCTCTGCTTGTCACCCTCCGAAATTGAATTATCCGCACAACCGGTCATTCCGCTTTCCTAAGTGATGCTCAACGATGGTAGGCGCCCATCGAAGCGTCCAGATAATTTCACCTGTACGTGGCGATCTGTCAAAATAGTCGTCAGTAAATCCATCAAACAGGAATTCCTGGTGGACCACCGGCCCCAAAACAAGGTAATCTAATTTTCAACCTCGCTGGAACGATGTGTTCCGAAATTCCACTTCAGAAGCCGCACGGCCTTTGAATATGACCGCATTACGGTTATGAGTCATCGACTCGCATAAGAGGATTTAAAGAGAAAGAAGCGGGAGAATGATGCAAACGGAACGCAAAGCACAAAGAAGCTCCGATGAAGATGTCAGAGGATCGGACACGACCTTGACGTGCTGGTTCGTGTGGGGCTGTGTATGTGTGTGTGGAGGAAGCTAGGTGGAACGTTCTGCGTCTTCCAGCAACACAGCGACAGTACTTGAGCGGTCATCAGCGCACTTGATTGTAGGTTTTAATCTGTCCAGAGTACTGAAAGTACAATATCATTACCTGATGGGTGCGTTTAATTTCCCCGTTTTTGTGGAGAAGTTGTATTCGCGTGGAATTGCTCCAAACCGCGACTCTACGCAGGTATATAGAGCAGATGTTGACCACAAGATCCTACCTGGATTGTTTTGCGTTTTTCAGGGAGTTTCAGCCGAATCGCTCAGCCTCTGAACATCGACCAGAAGGTACATAGCGAGAGAGCAAAGAGAAACGCAAATAGAAGAAACACCATCAGAAGACCTCCATCGTTGCGCACGGTGGTCGATGGTCTCGATTCCTTTTCGTTCCCAATTCCCACCGTCCGCCCCCCCCCTCCTCCAGGGGCCGAGCCTCTTCGCTACCGGCATGGTCGCTTGGTCGCCTCCGACTTAATAAATATATGTTTTTCTTTATTGAAAACTATTCATGGGGGCATTAAAATGATTACTATATTCATTTGAATTTTAAGATGTCTTCATTAGGTTTCGGTTTTCCCGTCGTGTGCGATCGAGCACCAAGCGAGAAACCAGAAAAGGAATGGGAATGCAAAATCAGAAAGAGCGATAGAGGGAGAGGCCGAGAAACGAATGTCTGGTGTGGTGAGGAGGGCATACGAAAGACGTGAAGTTGTGATAAATAATCAGCAGCACATTGGGAGGGCTCCCGGGACGACGGATCTAGAGGGAAGATCTAGAGATTTGTTGATCGTCCGTGTGGATTCAGGAGGATCACAACTTTTAGCACGAAGGGCAATCGTAGTCTTTTGGGAGGGACGAGAAACACTAAGCTAATGCAGAAGACGACCTCTTTTTTTGGTTGGAATGGTTTTTATACGAATCTATTGAGTGATGTGTTGTCGACTGCTGAGTTTTAAGGTCAGATGATCTTCCGGGAGTGAGGATTCGCCTTTACCCGGTACATTAAAGACTCGCTCAGTGTCGTTGTCACTTTGATGCACTACTGCGAGATAATTTAGCTGTATCTTCTCGGAAGCAAGCCCTTGGAAACCCTGATGGAAACAAAATCCGCCACAAGAAGTCAATGCAGCCTTTCCCTTCCTCCACGCTGCACCGTCGTTCCGTGCGACAGACTATCAGTCATGCGCAACCGATGACAAGGGCGACGACGATGATGCGTATGCAAATAAAGAAAACACGCCAAAAATCCTCCCCGCGGAAGGCAGCCTTTCCCGCGTTCGGCAGAGGCCTGCCAAATCCACATGGTCGTCGATCGTGCGCGCACCGCACTGTATAATGAGCCGAATATGGGTAAAAGCGAAGCAGGAATGAAATAAAGTCAGCTCGATTGTCCGTCCGAGGAAGCAGGACACCGAATCGGCGAACCGGCAGCGAAAAGCGCGCGCGAATGTTGAACTCGCCGTCATACATAAATCACATAAATGGTGTACGGTTCACATTAGAGCTGAACATTATAGCATTACGAGCGGAATGAATGCCGTGAACATGCTTAATTGGGCCCCCCGTGTTGGATTATGTGTGAGGTCCCTCCGGAAGGCAGGCCTGCATCGGGCCATGCAGGTTCTGTGTGCAGGGGAAAACCACTCCCCTCTGCGTTGAGCGTTGAGGATGAATTGGAGCGAAAATTTGGAGAAGATTGTTGGAGCAGACAACGCACGGAAGACTGCCTGAAAGTTTGGCGTTTGTTTTGGATGTCTGCACTGCATCCAGATTGGTACAGTGCGACGCAAAATAATGTTCAAATTCATGTAGTATTACTGTTTCTTTGGTAATGAATGAATTTGATAATAATGTGTCATTGTCCTAGCGTTAGCTCCAAAACAGAGAAAATTTCTTTCCAAAAAAAAACCTTGCAACCACTCATCTGTCACCTACTGTATCTACTCCAGCGAGTGTTTCTTCTGGTTGCGATTCCAAGGATCGGCACACAATTCACACATACTCACACCCTTCGCTCTCCCCCTGGGTCGGCTTTAATCTCGTGCGGCCGTATGTTGCGGCCTTCTATGATAACATATGTGGAGCATATCGCTACCGCCGCCGGCAAGGCACGGCTGGTCTGTTTGCGGTAGATCGAACGCGATCGTGTGCGTTCCAGCGTGCCGCGGCGATCCTCGCATGTGGTCACCGGACGGCGCAGCTCGAAAATGAAGATATTACAGTTTGATCCAACGTAAAATCAAGCCTCGGGACCTTGGGGCACGTTTCAGCGTTCCCTTTCCTGTCCTTCTTCCCACATGTTTGGCTCTTTTTTCGGGGACCACATTGGTCGGTTTGCTTGCAGCGTTTTGATTAGTAGAAACCCATCAACGCAGTGCCGTGTGTGGTGTGTGTGTGTTTTTTTTCTCGAGGGGGATTTCGTTCCTTTTTTTGTGTTTGTTTTTCAATCTTATGATTTGTTTCATTCCTAATCGCTGTCGTACATTAGGCAAAGATTTCTATAAATTAGTACGTTTTGGCTTTTAATTAATGTACTGCTTTAAAGATACGACAAAGGGTGGCAATAAATATGGTTGATTCTGTTGGCAATGCAACTTTGCATTCCCTTTCCCTGCCATTCGCACCCTGCCCCGCGTCGGCCGCGGCAAGCGAACCGCACACATCGTCTTGGGAGGTATGCATCCGTCAAACGGATTCGCTCATCGTCTTGTGCTTTTGTGTATTATTTCTTCACCCCTTCGCGCAAACACACACACAAGCCCCAACGGGGACGGTCTTTTGGGACGTCATTCATGCCAGCGGTCCGGGGTTCGGAGGGGGCTCGTGTAGAGGTGGTGTAACTGTTTGTAAAATAAATCAATTAAGCCATCGATCGCTCGTAACTGAGCCGACGATCATCTGGCGGGCAGGTCGGGACACACACGGTCCGAGCGAGCGTAAATAAATATCGATCTTTCCTTGACGGACCAACGACGGATGGATGGTTGGAGTTTGATTTGAATCGCGATTGGAGTTGCATCTGCGATAAAGCGATGCGATCGCGATGCGTTTTGCAAGGCAGCGGAGACACGGTCGATGATGAGATTTGACTCTTGATCAATGGTCTTCTGGGGGCGATTTTTTCGTGAAATCGTTTTTACCCCGAAACGCGTCTTTTTTCGGACGAATTCTTTTCAATCGTTTTGGGCGCACGGGACGCACCGATTGTGATGGAACCGGCGTCGATCCCGTCTCTCCCGTCTGGTTCGACCGGTGGAACGCACATAAAAACTCACAACACAACAGCATCAGCAGTACATGTGGTACATGCGGTGTCTGTCGTTGGGAAGTCTCGAAATCATTTGTTTGTTCGTTTCGCTTCGCTTCGTGGCCGCGAGATGCCGTTCTTCCGCACGCCTTTGATTGATGTACGGAGCCAAACTTTAATGTCTTAATTAGTTTGAACATTTTGGGGGTTCTCGGGGTCCACTCCCCGGAATTGAGTACGCACGGTGTGTTCCAGGAAGACGCATCCAGCATCCGTACATTCTTGGGCGCGCCTGGCCGTGTAATGGATACGATGCAGGGCTGATGAAGCACAGTCGAATATCGACAGCGAATGAAATGTCATCCTCGGTGCATTTGGATGATGCACACACCCGGCAAGTTCAATGCCCTCCATTGTCTGTGAGTGTGCGTTTTTGTGCTAATTCATGAATCTTCCATTAGATGATTGATGTACAAGCGTCACGGTGTAGCTCTCCGGTTCAAGTCGGCGTCGGCCGCCCAAAAGCTGAAACTGTCGTCTGGTCGCGGAAATTGATTGAAGGTGTGCGGAAATGGAGAACAGCTCAATGTGTGCGCGCTCTAAAAAAAAAATCACGCCAAACGTACGGCAACTATTATTTATGGCTTCTTTCGTCGCCACACAACCACACGCGGAAACATCAGACGCACGTCATCGAGAACGAAGGTAACAATGGATCGTTGCAAGGTATTGTGGCCGGTGCCGATGGGAAAAAGGGTGCCTTTGAATGGATTTTGTTAGCATATTTACAATGATGAATGGATTTGGCGCTCGATTCGGGGCTAATTCAATGCTAATTCAAGGTTACCGCTCAATTATGAAGCGTGGCGGTGTAGGATTTAATTAAGGATGATGATTTCGAGCCTGTTTAATGTCTCAATTCGAAGGTGTCGATGTGGGCGACAGTCGAAACATTTGAATTTAAACTAGTTTTACTGAAAAATAAACAGTTTTTGGGAACAAACGTAATCTTAACCCCTTTTGAGGATCATAATTCAATCATTTGCTTAAATCTAATCATTTATGAATGTTCACAATTATCTTCTCGCATTCCTAGGACACGCCACACCGCCACAAGACAGTCGTAAAATGGTGATTCCGTCCTCTGTCTAACCATGCACTCCGGTCAGTTTAATAGACAGCTATGTACGAGCTGTAAAACAACATTAATGCTCGTCGTTTCTGTCGCAGTGCTTGTACAGCTTTTATTACCCATCGTTGTCTATCTATTAAAAGCATGCAGCACGGGACAGGCCGTTGCATAAAATGGTCATAAAATTATATCTTTTAACCACACATCCCGTGGCGAGAAGGGGATTTCTAGCGAGGAGTGTCCCAGTGCATTAAGTGTTTATGAAATGAGTAATGAATCATAAACACTTCACGAGTGCTGCATTTAAATGGTGGATCAAGAAGATGGTACCAGCATGACGCAACAAATCCGCACCCCCCGCAATCGCTTAAGCTAATTGTATTGCTTGCCGGACACAAAAACATCAATTCAATCAACCTTCGGCCTTTATACGGAACGTTTTTGCCTAAATCTCTACAACGGGCTCTTCCCAAAATTGGCATCATTACTGATAACCTCAAACTAACCACGTAAGCATACGCTTCCAATCTCTGCTATCCCTTCCGAAGTACGGTCCGTTTCGTAAAAATAGCCCTTCCAGAGGCGTGTGTGGGCCGACCACTTGAACCGATACCGCTTCAGATTTAGCTCTCAATTATCGATAAACAGAGTGTGCTGCAAGCGTTTGCTGTTAATTTTCTGCCACCCGAAGCAAAACACCCCCCGGCGGGAAGAAAGATAAAAACAAACACCCGATACACCGAGCTCTCGGTCGTCCTTTCCGAGGGGTGACGGTGGAAAGGATACGTACGTAAAAATTTAATAAAAGTAAAACACTTTTGGTGTGCGAGAGTGTGAAGTGGCTGCTGACACACAGCGATGATTACTCCGATGGGATCAAGGGATAAGGCTGCAGGATGAGGCCCCAGCCGGATGAGGGTAAACAGCCCTAATTTTTCAGTTAGCTTCTGAGTGTGTTTGTGTTGCTGTGGAAAACTCGGGGAAACCGACGGCTGCCCGTTGCCATGGGGGTTTGAGATAGCGAGAGGGAGTGGAAAATTGAAAATCATTGCCGTTTACCACGCACCTACAAGAAGGGTGGATAGGACCGAGGATGTCGAAACGATTTCATGCTTTTCTTCTGCTACCAGTTGGTGTTGGAATGCTTGTGCCATGAAAGGGAGAGAATACGGAAAACTTTTACCACCCGCCTCTTTTCCACCCGGTTCGGTTTCCTCGAGCGTGAGGGGACCGCCGTTGAGTGTGAAAACATTATGCTGTGAAAGATAAACTCGTGCCGTCCTGAGCAGGGGCAAAGGATCGGACCGGAGCGGAACGGAAGCGCTGAAGAAGCTATCGGAAGCAATCGTCCATTAAATGGAATCGGTATGGCTTTTTCTTCCCTTTTCGGTGACCGCGGAGTGCCAAGGAGTGCCTTCGGAACGGAAACAGATCGATTCACTTTTGGCACGAGAAGTTCATGAATTCCGTATTATATGACTGTGCTCCCATCGCAAGCGGGGGAAAAGGCGTCCCTTTTCGAGGCAATTTCACACGAGGCACCGATAAGCGAATGGAAGGAAAACTGCTGGGTTTTCCCTTTTTGCCCCGGTGGTTGCTGGTTTGGACACGATTAGCCTTATCATCGGCGGCAGATCCTTCGCTTTGGTCGTAAAACAATTTAGCTAAAAGTGTGAGTGGATTATTCAATTAAACTCTATTGGAAGGGCGTTCCGTTTTCGGGACGGACAAAGGATCATTAGAGGTGTGATTTAACCCGTTCGATAAAAGAAAGCATCCACTGTGTGGTTGCTATTTTGGGACTGTTATCATAATTAAATGAACTCCAACTCGCTTCCACGTCAAGCAAACCACAGATGTTCTATTTCCTTCGTTCTTTACGAGACTCAAACAATAAATAAATCCACAATTAAATTACACCCTGTTCCAGTAGCGTCGTCCTTTGCGGGCAGTAATTGTTTTTCGCCAGCTAGCTTGTCCAGTAGTGGCTGACGTTGATGAAACTAGTGGAATGATTGGTGAGTTGCGCTGTAAATTTAGAACCCGAACGTCGAGGGTGGATGCTAAATACACTCACTCACCGGGCAGCTTAGAATTCATTCACGCTTTTCCACTGACGGATGGTTGTTTTGTGCGATGTGATAATATCCCTCGACCAACCAGGCAGCCAGAAAAAAGAACTCTAAAAATGCAATGCAACATTCAGCGAACGAAACAGCACAAACGTACTTCCTGCGGGACACCTACGGGATGGAACGAATTTTCCAAACGGAACGAATCGAAAATGTGGCGAGCAGTTTTCCCGTGCGCCGTGGAACAGACACAGCGACATGAAGGATTTAATTAAATTTAACTTCATGACAGTTTGTTAAGATGTGACGTTTGAAATGAAACCCTCTCACCCTTCCCTGTTGCCTTCTTGCCTGTTGACAGGATTGGGTGAGAGTTTGGAAGGGCCGGGAGCGCGCATGTACTCTAGCAGAAGGTCAGAGAGATGGACCCGAACACAACTAAGCAAGGATAAAATCTGCACTAGTGGCGGGGTTTTCGCACAGCTTCGAAGCGTTTTCCATCCTGAGCGGAGAGTTGGCGGGAAAACGAGAGCAGGAAAAACATGACAGATTCAGTTTAAAATTACATTTTATCCAAGCCCGACTCCTCTACCTGAATTTTCCGGGAAGTTTCTGTGTGTTTTTAGTGCCGGTAAATGGTGAACTCGAATGGTGCTTTTCCAACTGTCAGAAAGACGTGCAAGAGAGATGGAAAGTGAGAGAGTGAGAAACAGAACGAGCGCCCACTTAGAGCTTGTAGTGACATTTTGAGCCACGCAAGAACAAGATCATTTCGATTCGCAACCAGACGAAAAGGGAAAGCGCATGTTGAGCTGCTTAAACTACAAATAATTAGTTACTAAACTATGTCTAATTAAGATTTTGACGATGTTGTTACGCCGTCCCTTCCTTGTAAAAAACGATGTATTTGAGGCAGTGATTTTTCACCGACATTTTCCTGGGTGATGCTTGGGTTTGGGCAGGACGTAGCTTGCTTATTATTATTATTAGCTGTACATCTTGAGCTCGTGCCTCGGAAAGATGGTTTGGGGCAATTCGGTTTCGATGTAGATATTTTTAGCGAAGCCGGTGATACCGGTGAAGAGCCGACTGTTAATGGGAGTGAGTGTGTTGTTAAACGTTTGTGTTTTCTGAATGGAATGCCGGCTCATTGTTCGCGAATGTGGCGCAGTGTTTTGCGTTGATTGATGTTGATATGAGTTGACACGTAGTGGGCATTAATTATTGTAAGATACTCAGTGTTTGATTGATGGAAGGATCATTCGATGTTCGTTTTGGAATTCAAATTTGACTCTCGGTAACTGTTCCATCTACAACCTCTAGCTTATAAGCTAACAAACGTTATGTCGTATGTGTGTTGTAAAGACGTTTACAAAAAGACGAAAGTCTTGTATTGTATCCCCCTTTCGGACACACTTACACACCGAGTGACATAAATTAGCTCCTTACTACGCACACGCGCGGCTGATATTCGATACATTTAATCCATGATTTATAAGCAAATCCACTTCCCGAGGTGCGCTGCTTAAATCCTTTTTCCTGTCGCAAACACTTTTGACTTTAAGTCAGGCAAAAAAACCTCGCCACTCACTCGCTCGCTACCTTTATCTCCCACGTATTCGTTAAAACATGTGGCCCAACTTCGGTGGAGGCCTTCGGCTGGGCGGCAGTGGCCTTTTCATGAGGGCGGCCCCAAAGCAGACAATAACACAAACACTCACTGTGAACCGTTGTGCCACTATAAATAATAACAAATCGACCAAAAATAAAGCCATTAAACTGTCATTATGATATTTATTGCGTCGCCTACTGGCATTTTCAGTTCGAGAGATCCCAGGATCTGAGCGCTGCGAGATGTGATCGTTTGCGTGTATGATCGTATTTCGCGCTGGCTGCTCAGTGGTTGACATTTTGCGACAACAGATGTTGGAGTGCGTGGGCCGAGCTGAGCAGAAATGTGTGTAATTCGCACAAATAAATCCTGCTGCAAACAATGCTGCAGAGTATGGCCACAACAACGCCCGGCTCCTATAGATACCTCACTTAGCAGGTGAGTTGGTGTGGCGTGGCTAATTAATCCTCTAAATTGCAAGGACACGTTTTGCTCGTGTTTGCTAATCAAAGAGGCAGAGAAGTTTTGTCTTTTTGCACTCAGTCTCATTAAGTCATTCTCCCAAGCGTGTTTTGAAGGTGTTCCATTATTGAAGCATCGCTCGCCCAACTAACACCACACTCTCGCTGGATCGAAAACAGACCTTCTTAAAGCCGCCCTCGCAGCGACCTTTAATGGCCGCTCGTTGGCGAGGCTTTCGGTTTCGGCGCGGCGGCTTCCATCGATCGATGCTTGGTGGATGGTCGCTATCGGAGACCCGGGAACGCAGCTGACACGGGCAACTCATAATTCATACTATTTACGATCCACCAACGCAGATTTATGCTTCGAATAAATCGATACGAAAAATCGGTCGTTTCCTGGGCCCATAAACTTCACTTCACCGCCGTTGGTTGCGCTTTATTTATTTACCTTTTTCGTTGTTGTTGCTCAAGCTTCGGCTGGGAGTTTTTCGCTCGCTTAAAGGCCCTAGCATTACGCCGAGCGATAGAGAAAGGGTCCCAGCAAGGCATAACCGAAGGAAGCAGCCAGCTACTCATAGAGACATTCCACCTGTCTCGTAAGGAATTTGCCGTCGTCACGTTCCGAGCCGCCCGATCGTTGTGATTGTTTATGTTTGGCCCCCTACGGTATGCCTTCCGTAGTCTTTTACCAAACGCTCGGCCTAAACTACCCTTTTTTACGACCAAATCGGCAGTAAATATATCAATTGGTTGTCAAATGGTGACATGCTGCCAAAACGATATGATGATGATGGTCGGTCGGTTGGCGGTGGTCGGCAGTCCGTGGAGCAGCTCGGAATTGCGTGACGATTATCGATTTGTGGTTTAAAAGTCCAACAACAAGCCACTTGTAAAGGGAGCGTAATAAAATGGAGGATGCATAAAATGGTATCAAAAGCAACAGAAGGAGAGGATTTGTGTGTTACCTTTTTAGCTAAATCAAAGGTATTGATTTTGTGGAAGAAAAGCGGTATGTGTTGAACGTAAATATTAATTTTCTTAAAATGAACTCTTTTTAGAGTAATTTATTCAGAGCCGGTGGCGTAACAGCGAAACGCTCGACACTTCACAAAAAAACAACAATCTCCATCAAAGTCTTTCCCGAATGCCGAACCGCGTTGATAGTGTTGTAAGATGGGGCGTTGACGACGTTGTTACGCTGTGTAAAATCAATAAGCAATAAATCAACACCCACGTATTGTCGCCATTTTATTTTTCATCCCAAGCTCCAAAACCGATCGAACCACGAAGGTGTGGAGAAGCGCTTGTATTATCGACGTGCTTCATTTTTGGTATTGGAATGAGTTTTCTGCTTGGCGAGGCAACATGAAACAATCGATTTTGAGCGAGCAAGCAACGCACACACATTCAGCATGGGACTGATAAAATACTCGCAAGCAAACCAAGGCGAAAAACAAAGCTAAAGACGCACACTGATTCGTGCGATCCACCTGTCAGGGCGTTGATGGAGACGAAGATTTATTGTCCCGTGCTTTGCTTCAAGATCATTGATTTTTCCACCAATAAAGGGCGCACGTACCTTTCCAGGGCAGTAAATTGAAACTTCCAAGAAAGGGCAAGTGAAAGTAGTGTAGTGTTTTATTTTCTTTCGTTCGCTTCTATCCCGTCTGCCAGCATGTCACGTACTTCTGGCCCAGTTTTATGCGAGATTTAAGGACGGATTGACACTTTAAAAAAGACGAAGCGAGTATTGGAAGAACTTTCCTACACAGACATCATCTTGAATGCTTCGAAGATTTCCAATAAACTTCCACCAGCACCAGCTGCTTGAAAGGCGCATCGAATGTTGATTTATTGGCTCGACAACCCCTTCCTGGTGTGGCTGCACCCAAGGCTTATCATGCACTGTCACAGTGTTTAGCTTGGGAGGGGTTGATGGCAAAAAATCATAACCCTAACAATCTTCACAGCTTCAGATGGTGCTGAACAGAGGGTGTGAATTCAGCTTGATAAACACCAACCCAACGGAACAAGTGCGTACTATCAGCCCTCTTCCCAGCAGTCGGGCTGTAGACACTTTATACCCGTGTAATTCAATAAAGATTAAAACACACACCCCCGCCTAGGAACTCCTCCCCCCCCCCCCCCCAAGCTAGTCAGATCCTGATGACACTTTAAATCCCCCAGCTCTGTTTGTTTAACCAAACCCTGAACACGTGTTCGAGCAGGAAAGACATTTGTTCCCCTAAGCGGGAAGACGTTGATGGGATTTCCTGCCTGCAAAACCGACTCTGCCTAGTAGCTAACAGGTTTTTCCCTCCTTTGGTTCCCGCAGAGGAATGGCAATTTAAGATCCGGGTGCCGTTTCGGTTGCCAGGAGCAGGATTTTTATTGGATTAATTTGAAGATTATTATTGCTTTATTACACAACGTGCAAGTACGGCTCGCTCTGAGCCGTCTGAAGGTCACCAACGCTCGTCGGAGGTGCGTCTCTGCAGGATTTTTGGGGAAAACTTTCAAGAACGGCGCATTGAATTCCTGGCGCCCCATTTAAAGGGCAAGCAATTTGTGGTGAATGGGGTGTGAACGTGAAGGCTTCGGGGGATAATATCTTTCCGCTCAATAGACTGTGGGATTTGATGACTTCTGGAAGTGGGAAGGGAGATTATTCTTTTGCGGAGGAATGAACGGAACGATAATGTTTGCTTGTAGGGGTTCTAGATGTAGAAGAAGCTGTTTAAAGGCTTTAAACCGATTTATAAAAGCATATTGTTACAAGATATCTAATAACATATTTTGCTTTTCTATTTCTCTTTCACAGGAAGAAGTAAGTATCAGATGACATAGAACACATCTTCAAGACTATCCCAATAACAACAGCCGTATTCGTAAGTACAACTCCTACCTTCTGTGCAAGCAAGCCAATGTCTCCGATCGGTGTTGATTGCAGAATCAAGCCATCACCTGCGGAGAGCTGTCAATTGGTATTAACGAGTGGCAGGCTTCGCTTCAAACATTCCTCCACAAACTCACACACGCACAGCCGCGTACCAGATCGATTACCTACCGGGGATCAGGCCGGCCATCGAGAATCCCGGTTCGATTCGCTGCGGTTTTGTGCGAAGGCCATCCGATCCGATGGTCGGGATCAGCAACGTGTGATCCCGTTGTCACTTCCGATAAAGGCATCGCCATCGCTCGCACTGATCCTGCGGTCCACTCCCTGCTCGATCCCACACACACAAACATCCTGTCCCGTGAAGCCTCAGGGCGACAAAATCCGCTTTAATTAGTACATTAACACATTTATTGACGGACGCGATCCGGTTCGATCGGCTCGAAGGGCAGCCTTAACGTGCGCAGAAAATAAAATATCACTTTCGTGTCATACATCACAAAATTGTCAGCGGCTCGAATTACCACCGTACCGGGGCCGGGTCTGGCGGTGCGGTCGGATAGGGTGTAAATTTTTTGTCACCTCCCTTTTAACGGTATGGCGTGTGCATAGGGAAAGAGAGGATTTGTTGTTCTCGCTTTTATCCCTTTCACACCAAACGATCGATTCACCGACTGCCGCCCGTAATTACATGATCACGATCCAGGAAACCTGTTTGGATGTTCCGGACCAGCACGCTGACCTTAAGATGCTTTGGTAATCGTGCCATTTTTAATGCACCGAGTTGAATTTTGATTGTTTGGTGACATTTTGGACTTACTGCCTGTGTTTGATTATCCCGTTCATGTATCATTTTAAGCGAAAGCGGAGAGCAATCATGCTGAAGCAAACCTTTTTAACCTTCGCCCGGCCATCCGGCCAACACGGGTGCGATAATTTCACAGTCGATTGCTCACCTCCAGACGGCGTGCAGTGTGAGAGCGAACGACTCCCATGTGCAATGTCAGCCTGCACCCGGTGAACGATCCGTTTCACTGACAGTGACAGTGACTTTTCACCAAGCATCACATCCTCCGCGTCGTCAGGCGAGCCCACGGGAGCACGGCACCATTTTCCTGCACAAACCGTCCCCTCCAGAGCGAGGAGATGAAGAGAAAATGTCAACGTCAATAATTGCCGCTTCCTTTCGCAATTAATTTTTATCCGTTTCGTCATCGTTCCGTCCGTCGGTTGGGACCACACACAGCGTGCAGCAACTCGGGAGCTCGGGTGCACCATAATATTTGGTTCCTGTTTTGTCGCTGCCCTGCGTGTTGATGAAACACCATTTTTAACCGTTCCTCGCACTCCCGGGGGATGGCGTTCCGTCCGGGGATCCCTCCACCGAACCGGCTGCAATTAGTGCACCGTGCCGATCCTTGCCGGAGCCTTTTTCGAGCGAGAGCGTTTTGCGTTGGCAGTTCGCATTTGCTTAATTACTGGTGAATGTGTCGCAGTGCGTCATCATCACCGGGTTCGTGTCACGATTTGCAGTCGACCGGCCTGCGCTTCTACCATGCTTGTTTGCTTCCTCGCTCGCAGGCACGATAGCACGAGCAGTTGTCGAGCTGCCAAGACGATGTAATTAATCCATTTTCACCGGTGCTCTTAATTTCGCATTTTTTACTACGAGTCTACGAACTACGGGGATAGAGAGGAGATGAAAATTTTGCAAAATTTACTGCGAGAGTGGGGGCTTGGATCGAAAAAAGAGTTTAGGAGGATGTGGTGGGAGCGTCCATTTTACAACGCTTCATAATTCTCTGTACAAGTGTCATCGTGTTACCGTTGTTTTGGGGGCGATCGTCACACGATTGACCATGTGTTGTTTGTCGTGTTCAACCGAGAGCTGGTAAGAAAAAAGCGAGAGCTAATTGTTACGCTTAATTTAGCCGTTGCTTAAAATGTTAATTAAAGCTAGGCGAAGTAGATTCACCCAATTTTTTGGGTTGGGTTCGGTCACGGATGGCCTTTTCCCCCCACTGTCAGCTTCTCCCCGAACGAGAAGACGCACCCTGCTTGAAGCGAACGAATGTCGAGCACTCGTATGAATGATTTGCGAAATTTTTGCCTTCTCCACCGCGACAGTCACGCGCAAACGGCACATACATGAATGATGGCGAAACATTCCACCGACGGGAAGCACGGTACAGCATCTATGTGTGAAGGAATTTTTGGGAGAGCAGCATGAAGAATGAAGGCACGTCACACGGCACGGCAGAAGGGATCGCCCGCCCCGATGCAACGGAGATTTGACATATTTAAACACGGGAGTGGAATTTTGATTTGCACACGAGGATTAAGGGAGCAGCCAGGCACAAATTGTGACTTGCCAGCTGCCTTGCCCTCCCTTGTTCGATCGGATCGGATGCACACCGATCGCTAATTAAATCAAATTCAACACCTTCGCCTCCCTGCGCTGCCAACGGGGTGGTCCGATCATTTGGCCGCCATTGGTGTATTGTGCCATAAAATGGCTTAATTCGTGTGATTTGTTTGACATCTCTGTTGCGTGAGACGTGTTGTTTTTATCCATCCACCCGCCTTTATGTCTTCCTGCTCCAAGACTTGGTGCTCAAATGGTGTGCGTTCAATGGGCATCGCGTGTAGGTGTGACGGTGTTTTTGCTTTCTTCTTCAAAAACCTCCCCGTAAAATCGTGTTTTAAAACAAAGGCCAACCTGCTTGAGGGACCATCAGGGCGTTGTGCTTCCCCGGAACCTCTTCCACGTGTACAGGCGATGATTATTCATTCCGATCGTGAGAGAGAGAGAGGGGGAGGATTCCTCCTCCTACGATGCCTGATCCCAATCACCTTACCGAACATTACCACCACAACCACGCCATAAGCACACCACAGCACGCTCTTCATCCGCCCGAGACGGCAAGGAAAGTTTTCAAGGGGCTGTGTGTGTGTGTGTGGAGTGACTCTTGAGAAAATTGTTTGCAGCTAAATTTGAAACTTTTGCCAGCACGCTCCGCACACTTCCGACGGCTCCGGTAGAGTTCAAGAAGCTCCGAATTGAGTTGGCAGCAGGGCAGCAGTTCGTTACCGAAACAGTAACCTCTCCCAGGCCCAACAAAACCATCCATTTACGAGGTTGTTAGATTTTACGGTGGAAAGATTTATGTTGCTCATTACTAGTCCCGGAGTCGGGCTCGGGTTCGGTCCTTGCGGTTCGGGCAGCATGCGGGGGACGGGGCAAAGCACAAAGCAATTAAGCATTTAAATTTTAGCCAAATAACTTACCGGTACATGAATCAGCAGCTCGTCGACGCTCGTCCCCAAAACGTCGAACGAGTATCATTACTTTCAATTGCCACTGGAACAACCGCCGCTTTGCGCCGGTTCGGTCGAATGGGGTCTTGTGACTACATTTCTTTCCCTTTTCTGGACCACTCGGGAGTGGGAGTGGGTAAGTGGAGAAGAACATGCTGCTTAAAATAACTGACTGACTCTCTAGCTCCACTTGCTGTCGAAAACTGTTTGCTCCATCTGCGGATGTCTGCCTGTCCACTGGCTGGAGGGAGTGTCGTAAAAGTGTAGCTAATTTCTCACCCACGGCCGCCTCCAGGGATGCCCTTTTGGAACGTCTTCAGGAGACGGTTCGTTCCTTCGGTTCGTTTGCGTAGCTGTCGAATTTCCGGTAACTTGAAGGGGTTGCTTTCGAGCATTTTCCTCCTGAAGGATACACGCCTCCACACGTTCGTTTTGTGGTTTCAATTTTGTGCCGCTTGACAGTTGTAGATGTCATTAGGTTTTTGCATGAAATTGTTCTATTTGTAACTGTTTGGTTTCGGCGAAGGACCCAAGGGAGTAAGTTGCCTCAATCGCTCTATCGAAATGAGGTACAAAAAAGTGTTAGTGAAATGAGTCCTTTCCCTTGTAGCTAGATGTTTTTGGTCCACTTGCTCCACAGGCCCTTCCATTGTTTCCTAGCTAGACAGCTTTAGTCCTTCGGTAAGCACTTCGATCGATTGAGACATATTGAGTTGTGGGAGCCTTTCTACACAAACGACAAAAACGGCTCTTTTTCTGAGTGTCTTCTGCTGAAGTCTTGGACCTGAATGACAAGCAGCACACATTCCTCCGTAGGAACCGAGCAGCAAGCTAGCTTGAAGTTGAACAGTTTTCGATTTAATTAATTGTTTTAAGTTTTAATTAGAAAATTCCTTCGCTTGAGGGCGCCGTTTGAGAGCGGCGAATCTCAATCCGGAGCAGTCCCGCCCGAAGGCTTGTTGGGCTGTCGAGCTGATGGGCTACGATATAAATGTTATTTCCTTTATTTGCACAACCGAGCCCTTTTGCCGTTGGTCGGCAGGTCAAACAATCAATAAACTATCGATTTATTTTTCAGTGGTTAAGAAAGTTGAACCACCCGCTCGTGACGGGGAGAATAGAATGGCTGCGCAAGAAGCTGTAAATGTGGAATAATTGCTACATCACAGTTTATTAGCCATCTTGCAGGATTTCGAAAGGCAAGACCGGAGGGATTTAAAGGCTTTAAGACACATTCTGCAGTTATGGATCGTATTTTATCCTGCGCCGAGGTACGCTCATACTGATAAATAATCGACTCATTCCCTGCGGCCAGAAACGGGCGTCCTAACCGGGCTAATGAGGATCATTTCTTTCAAGGATCGCGAGCGTTAATCCGACGGCAATCTCATTTCCATCACGAGCTCCCGGGCCGAAAGAAGCACAACCTCGAACAAAATGGATGTCTTCAACCCATTTGGCAACCTGCCTGTCGGGGTCTGCGAGGAAAGCTGGTTGAGCTTGGGGAGCTTTCGTACATTGCTTAAATGGTGCGCTGACATAAAAATGTGCGACCGTTTTCGAAGTTTTTTTTTCGTTGGTTGGCATGAGTCCGCTTATGGATCGCACACACAATCAAACCACGGGACCACTTGTGGCTCATACTTTGGCTGATTGCGAACGTGATCTCTGGCGCAGCGCGAGCGTGGAAGTCTGTTTCGGTTCGGATCCTTTCTCCCATTCACTGCCGCGGACGACGCAAACCACGCTCCACAGCCGTCAGGAGCAATTACAATAAAGCGATATAAAGAAATTCCGGTTAATGTTGTGCTGGCGGACCACCCACGACGGAATGCCGTCGGGAGAAGCTGTCCTGCGCGCATGTATCTCTTGATTTTGTGCTCATGGTTGAACTGTTTTTCTTTTTCGCAAGTTCTCAACCCGTATGAAGGATGGGAAGATGTGATGGAAATCGATGAGAGATGAGGCAGGGTGGTGTGTGAAATGATGAGATTCGGTGAAATGATCTGGAATGTGGATGTGCAAAATGAAGTGTGTTCTGGTTTGGGGAAAGGAATTTCTTGGGCGAGAGAGAAGAAATTGGCACAAGCTTTCGATCGAAAGATGCCAAATTATGAATAAAGAGTGAAATTTAACAAAATCAATTTAAAAACCCAGTGATAAATATTTGCTGAATTGGTACCAATTTGTCGTTTTCATGGACAGTATTGAAGATCTCTCGTGTTTCCCTTGTACGGTCTCTTTCGTTCTCTCCTTTATTTCATTTCTCATCGCCTTCAGAACAACCACTCAGCAAGCGGTACAAAGCATGACTCACCGAGGGTGAAGTGTTTGCACGGTGCTCGTACCGCTGGTTCTTCTAATAGGTTTTCGATTGTTGGCAAAAAAGTAAACATTACACCACGCTCGAAGGAATCGGTCCATCGACAAACAAAGCATAACCTTTTCTCAAACCAACGTCATCAAGATTGAGCTCATAAATGGGAAATGAAAACATTATGGATATTATTTTATTCAACCTTTCCATCACACTTCCCTTTGTTGCAGTTCGTGTAAGCTAGCTAGCTGAAATGATCTAGAATAAAAAAAGATTATTTTTCTAGCATTCACTCGAAAGAAGGGTTAGGGTACGTAAGTAAACAAGTAAACGAGAGCGTTCAATCCTTTTTTCGAGTGTTTGCGGACATGATCCAGAACAGGGCAGGAGAGCACGGCTGCTTGAGAACGAACCCCATAGGGTGAAGCCTTCCAAGCTCGTCTCGCCTGGCATTCCTTTCTTCTGCCACAAGAATGCAACAGGCCGCTACAGGAAAATGGGAAGCGAACGGTTACCACACCTACTTCCAAGACGCATCTTTGTTTAGAGCTAGTTCGCGTTTCGCGTTTTAATTGAATGAAGTAATAAAACATCATTTATGAATTCAAAAACAATTAATTACGGGTAGCGCGGGTAAGCTGAGCTGCCGGAGGAGAGTGGGATCGGTAGTAGGAATGCTAATTGGCCGAGTTTTACGAGCGGACAGCCGGCATTTCCCATCCAAGACCACCCACCGTGTGCTGGCGGGCAACTCGATCACGGGCAGCCTGGTGTCCGTGTCCGTGCCCAGTCGATCACACCCGGTGCTCAAGCGGGGATACTTCTGGTGTTGAGGAAATGAGTGTGCGTGTGCTGGGTGGTTCTATTTATTTTCCTTTGCTTCATTGCAGCGCGAGCATTGCAACACTGGAGCAGTTAGTTTTCCAGCTGGTGGAGCTACCGGACGAACACAAAACTGTTGGGTGGGCAATATAGAATGTTTGATTTATGGTTTTGGCGTTTTGGCACGGGGAAGTACGGTTAGATTTATTTAGCAAAAGGCGCAGGATGGGAGTTGGGATCAAGTTTTTGTCACGAAAGTTACATATTTGTCGTTGTTGGACATAAATCGTTTCCTAGAGCTGTGTGGCATACATTTTTCCCATGACGCCAGCCGCCGCTAGGACGCTAACGAAACGATCACAATGTTTGCTCTCGGGGTCTTTCTGTTTCAACATTGTACCAATCCGTGTTCAACACGCTCGGTAATGATTAGGATCTTGTGCAGTCTCCCAGCTGGAAACAAAGATCACTCACGACAATCGTCATCGTGACGAACACAATCAGGCTGATCGGTGTAAAATTATCACCTTCATGCATCACTTTCTACGGAGTGTGTTTGTTTCAGGTCCATCATTTCCGGAACCTTTCCCTTTGGCAAACGAGAAGCCTTTCCATTTCCAGTTCCAGTTAAGACTTCAGAGAAACAACAAAGTTAGGATCTTGCTTTGCCCAGTCAATCGAACATGACCAAAGCACTCGTTCAAATTAGATGGCAACGATAGGATTCAACGTCATGAAACAATATTAACTAAAAACCACACACACACACACACGCCACACGTACTTAACAGCAGTCTTGATCCATTCACACCTTTGTTGGCTTTGGTTTGTTTGTTTAGTTCGCTTTTGTTGGTGTAACTATCTCCCTTCCATGTTAAACTCGCTGGATGTAAAAAGGGCCACCAAGTAGATGGCTCTTGCTCGAAAGGCAAAAGAACACGGTAAGCCACACAACGGAGCATAACGCAGCGCCGGTGGCGCTCTAACACAGGGATGTTTGGAGGAGATCCTTGGGAACTCTTTTCCTCGCTGTTGGGTGAGCATTTTCTGGGAAAAAGGGGTCATCCTCACGGCACACTTCATCCCGTGAAGTCCCATATGGTCCTCCCAAGTCACGGTATGCTCGTCCTCATCATCAGGCTCATCATCATCACGATCATAAAATAATGCACGACACGATACTTGAAGGCATTGCGAGAACAGATTGAAATCACGGCGTTTGAGCGGGAAGTGAGGTAGGCATATAGAATCCGAGCCCGTTCTCGATCGCGATGCCACACGATGGAGAAGATGGTGGCGGTTCAAGTGTGCATATGATAAACAAACAAAAATACCACAAATGGTCGAACGATTGTTCGCCGTGTACGCAATCCGTGTACCATCTGTGGCTGAGTCGGAGGGAAGGAAAACATACACAGAGAGAAGGAGAGAGAGGGTAGAGAGAGGAAGGGAGGACGAAAAAAAGACGACTCCCCATACCACTCTCTGTACGTCTTGCAAGAAAAGCAAACAACCAACGATCCATAACAACATGAGCGCAAACATGACGACAGGCATCGGGTGGCCGTTTCCCGAGTTTTCCTCCATCGCATCACCCAGCACCATGGTTGACTGTGTCAGCTTCCCTCGCCCGACTTTTTTTTACGAGTTTTTAACCCGCTTGTGCGCAAACGCTCGGCTCCCCCCCTAGGTCTGGCCACTCAAACGTCTGCCTCTCGGTCTTCACGGCTTTTTTTTTTCTGCCGCTTCGGTGGCGTTGCCTGCGTTACAGACCTTATGGCTGTCGTGGCGCAACAACCGTTCCCAGCTGGCGCTTGGGAAAAGCTTCGAAAGCGCAAGGGCACCCTTTTGGCGCCATAGGGCACCGTGTCTCACCACTTGAGAAAGTGCGCGGGAAAAATCTTCCCAAAAACTCTCCCGGTGGTCCTACTGGGCAGACGGTAAAGGGAGGACGAAGTTTTTTCTTTGTTTCGGAGTTCGGTGTTGGGGGTCTATTTCCGTTTTACCGCTCGCTCTCTCCCTTCCCCTAAGCTTCCTCACTTTCCGTACTAGCAGAGCAGGTTCTAATAGCTCACATTCACCCATTTAGTGCAGTACAGAGCAAAGATCGGAAGAAGACGCTATTTGTACATCAATTATTACGCATCGCTACCGTTTGATTATTCGTTCGCATCGGTCCGTGATGAAGGGCGCAACCGTTTTCATCACCACACACTAACGAGACCTCGATGTTTTCTTTCTCTTCACTCCCGCCTCCCTCGTTCCCTTCAGGTCCACGAACGCGCAAACCAAAGAAAAGCCCGGCGGAAAAGAGCAGCAGCAGCAGCGGCAGCAGTGCGGCGCAACAGAGCGCCGCAGCATCGGCCCTCGCGGACGACAAGCGACCCCGGACGGCGTTTAGTGGACCGCAGCTGGCACGATTGAAGGTAGGCATGGCATGGGAGATTTCACTTTTTTTTATTGCTTCAATCCTTCAAAATGCTTTAATTGCTGTGAAATGTAACAGTGAGGTGGAAAACGGTCGTTGTAGAGCATTCAAATGCTCCCGTTCTGTTGACGCGTCCACAACAAGGGTTGACTTAACGGGAGTTCCTACCGATTCTTGAAGCTTTAGTATGTGCTAAACGTTCGTATTAGACTCATAATTATAATTGGAACAGAAGTTTAGAAGGAATTTCAGGGAGTTTGTCGAAGTGATCCTCATCTTTTTGTTGTCCTTCTCGCTTCTCCCTTTCCATAGCACGAGTTTGCCGAGAATCGATACCTTACCGAGCGACGTCGTCAGCAGTTGAGTGCGGAGCTGGGTCTTAACGAGGCTCAGATCAAGATCTGGTTCCAGAACAAGCGCGCCAAAATCAAGAAATCATCCGGCCAGAAGAACCCGCTCGCCCTACAGCTGATGGCCCAGGGGCTGTACAACCACTCGACCGTCCCGCTGACCCGCGAGGAAGAGGAACTGCAGGAGATGCAGGCGGCAGCAGCAGCAGCGGCCGAATCACGTACCGGATCTGCTGGACCGGCGGCCGTGGCTGCATCCGCCACCGCGTAAGCGCAACTGTCGACTGAGTCCCGTTGCTCTATTTATTGATCTATATCCCGAGTTCCCGAGTGTTGCGGCAGTGCGCAACTCAACAAAACCATGGCAATATGAAAGTAATAGTGCAAGCGCGAGAAGCGAAAGAAGCGAAATATCTGTGATAACTAAATAATTGACTACGGTAGTGAGTAGAGGAAAAGGATCATTGCGTGCGTGCGTCCGTTCCATCAGGCATAACTAGGCAGTCCCGATGTGTGCAGACCGCGTGTACAGAATATCGTTAGCAGACTAGCTCTATGGTTCTTTTTTTTTAATTATTATTTATTATTCATAACAACGAAAAACGGCAAACAAATCCTACTCCTTCTACTACATGCTTAGCCCTCTCGTAAATGAACTTATTAAAAACCAAATCGTCCCTTTAACTACCGCGCAAAAATAAAGCAAACGAAAAGGCTCGAAGCGATAGCAAACGCAAACCAAAATTAAGTCATATCTAATGGGGAAAAACCGGAAACACGCTAGAGGAACTATCACGAAACTGTAGAGCCTGTGTGTCTAAAAACTTGTGTTTCGAAATTGTCTCTTACTACGAACTTTGACCTTATCGCGGAAACGAAAGCTCCCTCCCGAAAGGCTCCACACCGGCTCCATCCGTAAGTAGTCCGTTTTTCAATCCTTAAGAACAAGTTTAGGCACCCGACCGACAGACAGACAGACAGAGGTAATACAAAGTCGACTGCAAAGCGTGTCAGGATAGCAGAAGGAGACTTGCAGACGGCTTCATACTGTGGATCGGCAGTCTGGACTGGGCAAAACTTACAGTAACTTGAGCAAATAAAATATTCATAGTTCAATTAAAAGCTGTTCCCGAACCCTTTCGGTTGCGTGCTTTTGTGTGTTTGCTTTTAGGAACGTAACTGAACGACCTTTTTGCAACCTGGAAAGAAACCATGGAACCTTTTGGGAAAGAAAGCACAGGTAAGTAAGTGATTAGAGACTTTGCTCGAATCGAAATTCGATGCCGAGCTGCGTACATTATTAAGCAATTGTGGACCTTCAATAAAGCAATCAATCAATCGCTTTCACCTTTTTCGCTGGGTAAATAAACCGATATTCTATTTGTTCTGGAATCGCTTCATCAAAGTTTCGCAGCCGTTCGGGAAATATTTGAGAAATGCAAACGCAACATTTCTGCTCACGACTCCCGACAGCAATTACTTTATTAGAGGGCACAACTTACACTCGGTCGACGGCAAAGGTGCTGGTTACGTTTTTTTTTTTTACCTGCAAAAAGGTCTCCTTGTTCCCTTCAAAAGCGCCACTTCACACGCAATGCTCTCGTTTGCACATAGAAAGAGGAATCGATTTTTCCGATAAGCGCCACTGACGTAGCCGCATGCTGGCTGAGACGCTCGTCGACGTGACGTGAAAATATTCCAATTACACTTTTTGAGGTTAACTACAGAACTCTCTCGTGTCCGGTTGCCATTCAGAACGGGATGAGGGAACGCCAACGTGTGGGCGAAAACGATAATCGAACCCTCCGCGAAGACGGAAATGAACGCCAAAATTAAGTTATGAATTTATGGGATCGAACCAGGCGTGGACATCAACATGAGCATATGCCTACTACTCGGTCCGCCTCCCGGTATGGGGTGCCCGGTCGGAATCCATTTTGTTTTTCACCCGCTTGATTCTGCCACAGTGCGGAACGTGCGATACAGTGGGAGTTGGGCGCATAAATTTCAGCGCTCGCCTAAAATTTGGAACGCCGAACGTTTTCGTGTTTGTTTCTGTGGTTTGACATTGTTGGTGGACATTTTTCTCACTGTCTCTGGCTGAGAAAAGGGAAGGTCTAGAGGGAGCGAAAAATCAGTGCGTGATTAATTATGGCAGCACAGGAACGTTAAGCTTTTACACTGCCCGCGGTTTGCGTGTTCATATTCGTGGAATGGAGAGGTTAAGTGTGTGGAGATAAAGTTTTACTACAGCTTGTTTGTACAATTGCACAACTTTCTCACTCCTTTTCTTCCTTTCTGTAAGGCAGCAATATGAATGGAAGAATGACTTCCTGTTTTATTTTAAGGAAACAGCTTTGCTTTTCGTTGGTTACGATTTATGGGCGTCGTTTAGTGGTTAACGATTTCATTATGCCATGCTCAACTTTGGTATGGAGGAAGTTTGTTTTCGCTTTGTTTGAAATCAGTAGAGCACAATCAAAGCCTAGAAATGTTCATAAATAGGTAAAGAGGATGAATATTTCAACTGGAGTCATTAAATATCATTGCTTCATTTCGGTGTGTGGAAAGAGAAAACGTGATGATGACTTCTTCCATTTTATTTCTCCAAAACTCAAACAAAACTTAACCCCCAACGTCCAATCAACTTCAACTCTTTATGACTCATTGTTTCTATCCCGAAAACAAAGCACTTCCCCCCTTAAAACTATCATCACTCGATCGACTCGATCGATTACACCTCCGAACATGCAGCACCAGAAAAAAAGGCAAAGTTCGTTCGAAATCCGCTCGTCACCGATCTTGTCACCCACATTGGTGCAAACACACCGATCGTGATCGAGCACAGCCGTGATACAGCCGGTGTGAAATCGATGTGAAACAGCACATTAAACATAACGAATGGACACTTTTCACTGCGTTTACAAGCGAGCCACACAAAGTGTACGATGGGCCACAATTTTAGCACCGAGCCCAGGGGGGAACATAACACATAAAATCAATGATAAAATATGTTTGGCACGGGCAACATGGGCCAATCACAATCTAACGATACCACGATCGCATAAAATGGCTCATGTAGTGTGCAGTGAGGGAATATAGGGGGGGAGGGGGTTGTGGGGGTGAGAAATAATAAAAACCCAGCTACACCGCACCAAATCACACCGTCCAATGGAGATAGATAAACATAGGTTTCATGCAAAACGGTTCTACAAAACGGAATGTCTTTCCTCCCTGGCTCGCGGGTAGGGCAGGGCGAGGGAAAGGGATGTACATGTAACGTGCATGTAGAATCGTGTAATCATTTAACAAATATATGATTCAATTGTTTAAATCATACCGCTGGGAGGCGTTAATTTAATAACGAATTATTTATGAGCATCGGCTCGTAGCTCTTTTGTGTTTGTTGTGCCCTATCTTCGGCACATCAGATCGGGAGTGGGAGGTTCGCCATTTTCTTCTTCCTTCTTGCTTCGCCCGCTTTGCGATGCACTCGTGCAGATAGGCTCGCCCGGGCAAGGTATGCGTGTGCGCACCGAAATGACCCACAAGAGCTGGCTGCAATCGAGATGCTAGACCGATTGGCTTTTGTTAGAGCATGGGCTTAAGGGAAATGAAGGATGGCGGAGTTGTTAAGGTGAATATTAATGTGATTATGTTGCGCGTGATATAGTTATATATCACCGTGTCGAGAGCGAAGGAGATAGGACCACGGGCTTTTTTCCTTCTGCAAACTCCAGTACAGTACGGAGCTGTGCTGCGAGGGTGTTGGATAATTGTTGTGTTGTTGGCATTGGGCCCAACACGACACGCCTGTTCGCAGTCGAGCTGAATAGCCTAAATCCTTGTGTCAGGGCTTTCTAGAGCGATTTAATTGGCTGGATCTCGGGGAAAAGAGGTGTCATATTTCAACGCAAAAACCGCCCGGCAAAGCCTTTCTTTACAGCGCACACCTTCTGTGGCGGCATTCGACAATCACGAACTGGCGAACGATCGGGCGGGTGGTTCCATTCTTGATCTAATTGAAAAGCGAAGCATAAAGTCCCAGCGCCCCCCGTTGCAAGCAAAACGAAACCTTTCGAAGCCGGGGAGAGCGGCGCTTTGGTTGCATAAGATTAGGATTAGGAGGTAGATCACCACACTGCATCACCGATCGCTCGGTCGGGGCACCGGGAGAATGGAGTGTCGTGATAAATTACTGGCTCTCTACCACCGAGAGGCTTAATAAATTCATGACTAATAATTTTATCACGCACACCCTCCCAAACTCCCGCTCTATGCCAACAGAGGACAGAGGTTGTAAATAATGAAAGGCGCCCGGTTAAAGTACACTCGGATCATAATAAATTCCAGCATTGCGTATTACATCAGTGTTTGACCGCCTGAGAAATGTCGATTTGTTTGTATGCCTCTAAATTATTCGCTAATGAACCATAAGTACCTTGGTTCGAGGTGGGCAACAGGGATTTATTGCGTTCTCAGAAAAAAAAAACCATTCCCATTTTATCTAAAACATTAAACCCTCCCACTTACCCCTTTTCAAGCTTAAACCCTTGAAACCGTCACACGATCGCGCTGCACGATCGTCACCCTTTAAAAGCTTTTAGGTGTCACTTTGCTACCGATTACGGTGCGACGACAACCAGGGGGCCGAAAAACACGATAAAACCTTCCCAAACAGCGGCCACGAACATGCCACCGGGGATGACGGTGCACCCTAACCCCCGCCGGTGGTCTCACCCCGTCGCATTTACATGTTAATTAGTGATCATTTTCGGGGGGAGTGAGGTTTTTGGCCGTTTTCGGGACTTGCTTGGATCGGTCGGCCACGCACGATTACCGAACGGCAGGACGAGCACGGTAGCGATACTGGACGCGGTCCAATGGCACTGGTGACCCCTTCCCGGTGGGCCAACCGTCCAGCCAAACAGCCAATTAGTCGTGGCAGTGTTTGCAAAAGGTCGTCGTTGGGCTTATTGGACTCGCTGGCGCTGTTTTGCTGGAGTAAATAATTCAAGGTGGCACCAGCGCTGGAACGGTTTGGGAGGCCCTGGGCGAGCCCGTGGGCAAGTCAATCCATGCGGCCAGGCGTCGACAAGTGGCCAATGTTTGCCCTTCACTTCACACTTCACACACACACACACGCAGAGGTATAGGCGAAATGCAACTAATGAATATCCGATGGATGGTGAGTGAGTGTGGCCGCGTTGGTGTTGACTTAAGGTTTTGATGGCTTTGAGCCTTTTGCGAGAAACGTTAAGGAGGGCTGATTAAGGATGTCAGGAAAAGACGGTAATTTTATTTGATTTACAGATTGATCGTTAAAAGAAAACATCATGACGAGAAATTGTGTTTGCGGAGCGTATTTGTTTTAACATTATTTGTAGGAGTCATTTAGTGGAGCAAGTATCTTAAGGGTGAAACAAACCCGTGTTCGCTTAAATCGTTAAGCCTTGTTACCCTTAAACGATCACAAACGTGTGTTTGAAAACGATTTACAAAGCCTCAAAAAAGCGAAGAAGAAAACGGTGCAACTTTAAATAATCCAGCTTACAAAACTAAGTACATCCATCATTAAACGGTCACGGCGGTAGAAATAAATTACCATACCGAAAGCTCGATCGAGCCGAAGGGACAGAAGCGAGACTTTATTTTGCAACAGTGCAGCCCAGAATGCAGAAATTTGCATTGCTGTAGGTGCTGAGGCGCAAGCCTTTGTGTCGGTTTTTCGTGATGGACACGCTTGCGTTAAGCTGACGCTTGAGGATTTGTTTTGAATAATTTGGTCGCCTTTGATGCATCAAACTGGTACTTTGATTCCAGCAGAAAGAGGGGTATGAAAAGTAAGGAGAGAATCAAAATAAACATAACATAAACATCTAAATATGATGAAATGGAAACCGCGCACAAGGCAAACATTCTTTAGCCAAAGTGGGCAATTAGAAACGACTACGATCGAGTGCGGAAAAGAGGGTCAAGGGTTTTCTGTTCAAATATTAAACGACTCTAAAATTACTGCAATTGTGCTATTTATTCAGCTGTATTGTGTCATGTTCCGAGGCATTTAAAGAAAATATTTATAACCATTTTAATGCTGCAAGAAGAGCCTAACTGAATGTTCTCTTAATGTCGCACTTATTCCGTACACGGCTGTAAAATCAATGAACATGCGCCCAGGGGAGGGACCCGCTCTCGGTTCATCATCGCAAACCACAAGGTTGTCGCAAAACTAGCCACCCGCTCCCCTTGTTGGTGGATCAAACATGCTACGGAGTGTCCTCAGAGGGTATCGCTTCGCCAAACATCCATCCCGATCCCGATCTGAACCGAGCCCGTGATCCCGATCACGGCCAGCCATCCATCCACGTAAACCGGCGCAACCACGATCCATCCATCGTCCAGCATCAAATACTCCCTCCTCCCTTCACCCCGACCAACTGGCAAGAGTCCCGATAAAAGTAAATACATTCATAAAACGGCTTAAAATCGACGCTAATCCTTTAACGGTGTGTGCTGTTGGAGCGTGCGCGCGCACACCCTCTCGCATGCACTTTCCTTCTAGCCCATCCTTTTGCCGACGAGGGGGAAGGGAGAGGAGGAGAGCAGGAAAGAAAGAAGAAGGGGGTTGCTTGGCACGATCTGCGTACACACACACACACGCCCATCCACACCTTCCGCACCTTCCGCACCTTCTCGCTAAAAGAACCCGTACGAGTGACATGGGTTGGATTCTGTTCCGTTTATCTTATGCTGCTCCTTCACTCGCGAGTGTTTTGCTCCACCGTTGCCGGTGCCGTCATGCGCCAACTGCTGCTTCGGGCCGAGCTCTTGAGCCGAGCGTCTTGGGTGGTCCGCGGGCATCACTCTTTTATTACACGACATAGCAACGGCAACGGCAGCAGCAGTAGTGGCAGCAGGAACAGCAGTCGGCATTACGGCGCACAACCGGAGTTACCACTGGAGGGTGCTGGTTGGAAAGGGGGAGGAAAGGAGGGAGGTGGAACTGCTTTGGGAGTTGGGAGTTGAGTTACATCGTCAGCAGCAGCGGGGCAAGATCTTGCGCTCGCGAAAGCGGAGACGAAGCATGGGTTCTAATGCAAATCGAGCTCGACCGTCGGCCGATCGTTTCGTGTATGAGAAAGGTAAACAAACGATTAGAGCATGATAAGCTCTTTGGGAGTAAAGTCGAAATAGTAATCAACCATTGTAAGGGCGGCGGGATAGAGAGGACCCCAAACAAATAAAGATGATTTATCGTCGCCATCATAAATCTGGAACGATGAAAAATAATGCATTTTTACCGCTCGGTACGTATGCGACAGTATGCAGCGGCTAATTAAGCGCCGGAATGTTCGCGAAGTATGATAAATTTCCGCTTTTCCCAACACAGTGCGTTTTCTTTCACTGTACCGTGCCTACCGTGGGTAGTGAGGGAAGAGTGGAGTTTTTCCGTGAAAAACACTCCCGTTTTCCTTACCACCAAGTCCTACGACGATGGCAAATGGATGGTAGTTTTGTGCAGTGCGCGCAACTATTTGCGTTCGTTTGCGCTTCCTTCCTTCCTTCCTTCCTTCCGTCTCTCTGCGCTCTACCACTTTGCTTGCTCGTTCACTTGCTCGCGTTCGGGCGCATGAAACCGACGGGGCGGCTAATTAATGGCGGCTGTTTACAAAGACACATAATAAATATTTATGCAAACAATCAAAAAGTGCATGTACATTTAATTAAGTGAATAATTCATTCCACGACTCTCGCGACTCCCTTCCCTGGTCTGCTGCAGCCTGCGGAAGAAGAATGTTGCATTTTCGCCGGCTCTCGAGGCCGTCGGTTCTGTTCTCTTATTTGCGTCCGCATGAGCAAAGATCTGCATCTGTTGGGCTTGAGAGTGGATTTCGCTTCGGCAAACAAACCGGATGACGGTGCACCATTTGCTTACGTGTGCGTGTGTTTATGGTTTTATTCTCGATAATTAATCAAGCAGACAATTATTCGCTCGGATGCGGTTAGTTGCGTTTCGTTGACTGGTCAAATTTTGGTTGAATCGAAAATGCAGGAAAAATCGCTGAATAAGCACTGCACAGATAGGCTCGGATAAAAGACATTTCGTGTGACATTGCTGAACGTTTGATCGGGAGTTGGGCGATCATTAGCTAAATTGGAATCGAGCTGGACCATCGTAATTACACTCCCTACCCTACCCACAGACACATTCCAAACTCCCACCGGTGGCGTCTCGTTTTAAATGCCTAATTTATCGTTTAAGCCGGCAATATGAGATAAATTTAATTTCATGCTTCGAAAAGCGTCTTCGTTGCATCTCAATATCAACCGAAAACTCCGAATTTGATTGCTTCATCCATGGCGCGTCGCGATTGAATCATCGCAGCTCTTCAAATAAATAACTTTGATTGCCTGCTCTTTCGAGCCTTTCGGTTTCTTGGCGGGTTGAGCGATGAGATTGGGGGGGGGGCAGATAAGCCTTTTGCATCATTCTGCTGCAAGATCATCGGCCCGAATCGGTTCGCCTATATGTGCCCGATCGCTCAACTCTTCGCTTGCGGGATTATTATTGATTTTTCGTGCCAATAAATTTTGCGATCGTCAAAAACGAAAATGAGCTGCCTAATGACAGCAATTCATCAACAGTCAACGGTCTGGTCGGGTGTTTGAGTCTCTAGCCGCGGCTTTATGGCACTCATATGCGCGGTGCGGGCGAGGGATGGGCATTTGTGGGTGGGAGGTAGATCATTTGATTTTTTCGTTGGACATTTTTATGATGGTCTGTTCGGCGGGGCGAGATGGAATTTTTACGATCAACTTCGACCTACCGCGATGAAATCACATTCTGTGTCGGGTGTATTGTTCGGAGTTTGTAAGATTTTTTATTCTGCTCGCGACAGCTCAGAGCCGTCGAACAATTGTGAATTTACATGCGCTAATTGAGATATATGTTCTGCCGGAAGAATGAAGAGGAAACTGAGCTGATGAAACTCTAAGAAGAAATAATACAGTTGCTCTAAAAATTGCTTTAATGAGTATGATGCAGCAGTAAGAATCCCTGCTATAAAATTTAGTGAAACATTTATGAAAGTATCATGAAAAAATGTTCTCAAGAGGACCGTGATTCAATCTCAACAATTCAACCACCTTTGTAGGACCTTACCTAGAAGCAAGTGGCGATAAATTGCATGCATGATTAATTTAAGCTGACCATCGAGATCGTTCAACCACACGGCCTTTGCTGTGCCTCTTCATCCAAGTCGTTCGCTAAGAATAGCCAACGCCTTCAAGCCCAGCGCCTTTATTAAGCGGTACAGGGTGCACTACCCAGCCCACAGCCACCCAGAGCGCGCCCGCGAATCACTCGAACAATCTTGAAGTGAGTTGTAGTATAATTGTTGGAAGATAAAATTATTTCTTCTTACCCCTGCCAGCCACCAGCCACGGTGGGGACAAAAACATATAAAATAATCATACATCATCATCATCATCTTTGCCGTGGTTCACGTTCTCGTCTTCGGCTTCGGTCGACGTCGTTTGGTGGTGGTCCGGGCGGCATCGAGTAATCATCCGCATCATCGTCAGCGTTCGAGGAATTAATGGTCAAATGGGCGTCATCACACCTGGGCGCAGGACACAGGACAATTTGCCGGACGGAAGCCGGGGCCGTATTATTTGCATTCCTATCGCTGCATCTGATCCTCAAGAGCGTGAGGCAAAGCGAGGGAGAGGAGGGAGAGGGGGGGTGTAAATGTGTCTCCTACACCCGGTCTCCGATGTCGATGGCCATCTAAGGAACTGCAGCGGCTCGTAAAAATCACATCTCGACCGACCCCTCCCAGCGCTCAAGAATAATGAACTGCGAAGATCTGCGAAACTTAGAAATGGCCGTTGAATTCCCATATTTTTTTCTTTTTTTTTTCTCCTCCACTCCAACGATCCCATTTACGATCGTTTCCATTTGTTATGTGCAAGTGTCGGTGCATTGGTTCCTTCGCTTGCCTGTCTCCTTTTTCGGTGCATTTCTCTCCGAGCGTTCCGTCTCACGAGGCGCAGATTAGGCATGGGAATTTGTTTTGACAATCGTGTGACATCGGAGAGGTGACTTTTAATTAACATATTATTAATTAACAAAAACCCCTGGACCTGGAGCTGGACGACGAACGAGCAAAATCTCGTCCGTTCTTGTGCGCCTTCTGCAAGCTGTGGCGAGCTGAAATGTAATCTTCAATAGCTCCGTTTTCTGTGGCCGCGACAGTCCATCGAGAGCTATCGCACGTTCGCATCTCTGTGTCTGCTTTGCAGAACTGTCCCAGGGGCGGGTACGGGTACGCGATACGCGGCACCGAAATGACAACTTATTAAGATGGGCGACGTTCAATATATCATTACGGAGGGGCTTATCGGGGGACGCGAATCGAGCCCAACCGGAGCCGTTTTGTGCGGTTGGTTGGAGAGTATGAAGGAGTATAGAGTTGTTAATTATTGGTCAGTTTAATTAACCATCGATATGACTTACGGAGCTATCGGAGACGAAAAAAAAGGCAAAAACGATACGGAGTACGACGCTTTTGGAAGGAGCAAATGGCCGTTCGTGATTTGGAAGGTTAAGTTGAAAGGGTGGCTTTGGGTGAGTTGAGTGAGTTTTGAATTTATCACAGCTAAAGCTGGAAGTTTTTGTTTCGTTCATTTGCCGCAGGAAATTGTCAACCTATTTTTTATCCAGCTCAAAATGTTTTACTCAACTTAACGAATGAGCTAAGCAAGGCTACTCCAAATGAGAGCATTTTGAAACGTAAGATGTGAGTCATTCATGTTAGCACCATCGACAGAACTATAGGGACAAAGTGTATGACATTGTCCATTTCAACCATTCCGTTTCTGGTTCGTTTTGTTATTTTCCCTTTATTTTAACTGGCTGTTTATCATAACTAAGCAACATTTCGCAAGTATTTGGCATAAGCTATGAGTCATCGTGGAAACATAAGAATCTTCAAAATATTAAATGCTTCTTCATCAACAGTTTGCTATTGAAATATTCTCAAATTTGGTGTATATGAACAGTAACACAAACCTTTCACGAACTCGCCTGACAAATGTGTTCAATACCTTCAGATCTATTAAAAGGTAAAAAAAATCCCTTAGTCTCTTAAATCTAGTTCTGCTAGATTCGTGATAAGAAGCTAAGCTGTCCAACAGCGAAAAGTACAGGTCTATCTAGCTGGACAAATAGCATAAAAAAGACGCTTCGAAGAATCATTCTTGTCACTGAAACAAAAGATGTCTCTTAAAACGCTTCCAATCGCTCTACTGTTCCTTGGTTTTTTTGCTTGGTGACCCGCAATTAATCTTCACGTTGTCACGCAGTTGAAATCCTTCAACCGTCGCCGGAACCTGCCCGAAAACAAAACCTTGGAAAGCCATTAAAGCAGAGCGACATTGACGAATACCTGAGCAGAAGTTGAGGCGTGATGAGTCTCTTTACCTTTTTTCTGTGCTTTAGATGCTCTAAGTACTCAAAGTGTGGATTGCTGATAAATACATCACTTGAATGTTTATCGGAAAGCAATATTTCAAGCTCCAATTTACACATTTTCGGGAAGCATTTCCCAACCGGAGCAGCGGCAGTGCGTTGATTGCCAGTCATCAGTCTTGCTTTACCTAGAAACCGATCCGATCCTCTGGAAGTGTCACTCGTCGCCCAGCGTCTCCGACATCAGCGTCTGATCTTGACCCACTGACGCACGGTAGATCAAACTCGGTCCCGATCTTTGACATCGAGCTGCTCACTTTTGACATGATCCAGCCAGTCCGGGATCATAGACAACTTTTCGTAGGTTTATTTTCCTGCTTTTCTCGATCGTACATGACGTGGAGGTGCGCCGGGATGGACTTGTATTATTTATTTTACGTTTGACGATAAAAATAAACGACGATCGTTGATCGTGGATGCTTCTGCTCGGTGATGCATTTGGACGGATACGGTTTGATGCATTCGGTTGTCGCCGTCGTTAGTAGCAGCGGCAGCAGAACGGTCCATCTGTGGGCCCATCCATCAGCCAGCTGGCGAGGAATGCTGAAGAAGCGCTGCTTGATAAATGCTTCCCCATCGCTCACTAATACGTTCCTCTATCGATAATGAGCAGCAGTGAGCTAGAGGTATAGACCGATAACGATAACGAATGCTGCAGAGGTGTAATGAGAAGGACAACCATCGAGTAAATGATGCCTATTAGGACGGTTTTCGGGAAGTCGACGGGATAGTGGTTCGGGAATGCAAGAAACAAACTTTCCATCATTTTCATTTCCAATAAATTGCTCCAACGATAACGTCTTTAAATTCAAATCAATTACCGCACGCAAACACACATATCCGAGCGGTCGGTCCAAACGTAAATCACTCGTAAAAGTATGCTAGCGATCGTTTATTTATTCTTCTCGTGTAATGATTATATGGCACCGGGCTACACTAATGCATACATTACTCGCAACGATCACTTGAAGCCCTCGCTCGAGCGCGCCACGCTCATGAGTGCGCCCAGTCATTTTGAAGCAAACCCTTCGTGAGGGTTTTTTGTGTGTTTGTTCGAGAGCAATCCACCCGCCAGCCCTTCCCTCCCTTTAAGGAGAGTTTTGCCAAAAGAGAAAAGGAAAACCAGAGCTCAAAAGGCGACCGCAAACCGTAGCAGAAAAGGGAGGGCTCGGGCCGTACGATGGTGAAGCGCGAAAAAGACAACCACGCACGAGTGCGATCGCGAGCTGCGCCAAGGCTTCCCACCCTTTACCTTCTCCCTCCGCTTACCCTTCCTGCTCCCCGTTAGCACACCTCCTTCGTGCTCGTTCCAGCTCGAGCCATGGTGAGAGAAATGAGGACCACACACGTCGATTTTTGCTTCTTTGCTTTGCTTACGGTTCGACACCCGGCTTCTTGCCTGCTCCGTGCCCGTGCCCGTGCCCGCGGTAACTGAGCCGACTGCTAGAGTTGATGTTTTTCTCCCCGCCCCTCTAGGCCACCCTACTCCCTCCCCAAAGCTGCCCCCCTGTCTTTCGCTTGTGTGTGATGGAGCACAGTGGTAAAAGAAAACCATTTGGCCCTTTTACTTCTCTTTCGCTCGATCTCGCTTCTGCCTGATGCTGGTGCTTCCCGTTGCGTTTGTTTCGAGGAGCATTTCTCTCCATTTTTGTGTGTGTGTGTCTACGTGTATCCGTGTGTGTGCTAATGTTTATGGGTATCGATCGCTTTTTTGGCTGTTTTTTTTTTTTTTTTTGCTGGATGGCGTTAAACGTGTTGCTGCAGCTCACAGATGAACGGATTCGTCAGGATGCGTCATCATCCTCCCGGCGTGCCTGAGGAACGAATGTGAGAAAATGGTCAAAAAATTCCTTGATACAGTGCGTACCCCGCAAGCCATCGCACCTCCTGCAACTGGACGTGGATTAGGCAATGGGATCTTCCATTCCGCGCCAGGTCTCTTATTAACCGCA
This sequence comes from Anopheles epiroticus, assembly GCA_000349105.1. NCBI lineage: Eukaryota > Metazoa > Arthropoda > Insecta > Diptera > Culicidae > Anopheles > Anopheles epiroticus. Next base: position 588,258 of record KB672064.1, on the reverse strand, counting down.
AATTGAGACAAATGAAGGTAGTTTGCAAATTTGCACCAAGCGGATGATTATGATTGCGAATGATTTGTCTGCCTTTGTTGGCAAACGAGCAACGTTTGTGATCAAACGAAACGGACCTCTTCACAACACCTTGCCACTCAACAACAGAAAGAATCTATGTCGCTTTCCTTCCCATTGCGGCATCATTCAGCACAATCGTGTACACGTACGCCTCACACACGCCGCATGTTTCATTGAATAAAATTCCTTTTTTCCTCCCATTGCCACCCAGAGCCCCTCTCTCTCTCTATCTACATTTGATATAGATTTTCTAATTAGCGCTTACCCGCAAATGAAATGTAATTTTAATTGAAGCAAATGATTGCGTGGACGAAAAGCCGCCCGCAGCCGTGAGACGCTGTGGAAAGCACTTTTCCCGGGAAATTGCGGGCCTCATGCTTCTAGGGCTGTATGAAGGAGCCGGAGCAGCGAAGGGGTTGGGACTACATTTTCTAACGGAATTTTTCTTCACACTTTCGCTGACGGGGGCAGTAGGGGCAGAAGCGCAGAGAACTCGCACTGTCGGGGTAGCTGTCATGACCATAAAGCTACCCCTGAGTGTGTCTTTGCTTATCTTATGTCCTCGAATCGGAATCGAGACCGCCACGATCGTGTGTGTGTGTGTGTGTGAGGAGGTTCCTTTTTTGGGTGGCAAAAATATCGAGCCAGTGTCGTCGCGTTGATTTGGCTTTTTTAAGACTGTCATTTGTGTCGTTTGCGGTGCCGCGGCTTTTCGCGGAGACTGAATTGAAACGTGCGCTGACTAATTAATGACAGATTACAAACGGAGCGCTTCACGAGTGTGCGAGTGTGTGTTTTTATCCCACTTTCCGAACCACGAGTGGGCTGAAATGGTGAGAAAATGCTTCGTCGTATCATTCCCTTCCCGACAGGTGACGGAAGTACTACTCTCTAGTTGACTTTTCGCCACCTTTTCTCCTGCCCGACCCCACCATTTCCTTCCTTTTCGAACGCAGAAGCATTCCGCACAAGCTCGTGCATTTGTGCCCTGCTGAAAGGTGACGATTGAATTGCCAACGATCCATTGCGTGAGAAGGAATTAACTGGCGTTTAGCAAAACCCATACGCACTGGCAATGCGACACAACAACAAAAAAGCCCACGAAACCGAACGGAGGCGAAATTAGCACGAGTTCCGTTGGCGCACTTTTGAAGTTGCAACCGTTGCGCAGCGAGAAGGAAAAAGAAACCCCACGAGCTCCACACAATTTTGTCGCTAATGAGCCGCCAACAGGCTCCGGGCGGTATGGGGTGCTAAAAGACACCCGAAAGACGCCACACGCACACGGAAAAGGGCCGGGGCGCGAGCGCGGACAGAAGCGACGCTGAAATAATGAGACAAATCGTGCACACTTAATGAGAGAAGGTAGACGAGTGGTCGGCTCATCAACCATAAAGTCCCCCACATTTCGTGCCCCTTCCAATTTGGGTGCTTTTGGACGTACCGGGCGAGCGCGATCCCTTTGTGTGGGACTGCTGATTTCTTTTCATCTTTCGGTGTAACTAAATCGACTGGAAAAAGGCAGCTCTATAATTAATTTAGAAGGAAAACAAAAACGCAAACACACAAAGCCAAATGATCTCGGCCAGCTCTCTCTCTCTGTGTTTGTTGATTCTGGGGTGGTGTATTGGAATTCGTGCTTTATTATTCTACGACCTAGCACGCTGGGTAATCGCCTTCATTTCCAGCGCGATGATGATCAAACGCGCAACGCCGTGCTCGTCCGTCGTTCGGTGGAAATTTGTGACAACAGTCGTGCAAAAGGCGGCGCGAGGGAAGCGATTTTCCTGGACTAATTAGCCTAAGTGTTTCGACTAATCAGGCTGAGTGGAGCGGAAGCAGCAACGGATCATCATGGTGCAGATCTTGAAAGAATTCTTTTGATGCTCACGAATGATGACGAATGATTAATCTGTCCAATGAGGTTTATGGCAGCTGGAACGTTTTATGTTCGGCTGATGCGTACTCTTTGGGTTACGGATAGTGTTGAGCTGATCGAATACTTTGCAAGAACATTCAACTCGTAAGGAAGGTGATCTCTTCCAAGAATGCAAAATACCTCCTCACCTCAACACATTACACCAAGAATTCTTTTCCTCCTGTGTGTTTACAGAATTTCTAAAAACGATTTCAAAACAAAACAGTTCCGGCACAAGCAGAAAGAAATGAAAAATGATCTTCTTTAAAGTGAGATAAAATTAATGATGCTACTGAAGAGTGCACAAAGTACTCTTACAGTAGCTTCCTGTTAATCCTTTCTGTCATGAACTCTCTTCTAATCCCTCCAGGGTGTGATCCATTTCGTACGCCTTTCACTCTAGTTTGCTGAAAACAATTCAACAACAATATTTAACTCTTCTTTTTCAACGTGAAACTCCTTCTTTTCGCTTGTTTGTTCAAGAAGAGATGAACATATTTCATTACTTTCCAATTCCGCACTGCTACCTGTGTTTAGCTTTGTCTTGGAAGGATAAAAATAGAGAGAAATATGACAACAAAAAAGGAAGTGTGAATGCAAGGAGAAAAGACCTGAATGGAGAAAGAGTTTGCAGAAGGAGGCGAAGAAACTATTCTGCCACACGACTGCGACACCCCGACTCGGGGGAATCAATATTTAGAATGTAGAAGAAAGCGGATGGATGAAGGAGATTAATTAACAAATGTCAAGAGTGTTTTCCCTGGGCCGAAACAAACAAAAACAGAAAAAAGAAAGAAATAAAAAGAGATGGATACCCACCCCAGAGGATTAATCGACTCACTGTGCATTGCATTGTAATTATAAATTCCAGAACTAGAAACAAGTCCCTCTCACTCGAAGCTTCTTCTATATGGGCCAATCTATTAACCTAAGCTACACGCCGACCAAAAAACCGCTCCACTAATGAATCTCGCTCCCGTTTGTCATCTCGGAGACTCACTCGCTCGTTCGCTCGCCAACCATGCCCTTGCCCCTTCCTTCTCCACCGAGGGCAATCAAATAAATCGATTCCTCACCGGTCGAGGCAAAAGGAGGACAAGTGCTTCAAGCGTGCGGCAAATTTATTCCAAAATACCTTTACGACCTGGGTGGTATGCAAAGTGGAACAACTGTACCGATTGCTACCGTTTTCGGAGTCGACTCTACACAATCGAGAGTGAGATGAAGGGAGAAAGAGAGAGAGAGAGAGAGAAGGGAAAAAGGCAAACGGTAGCTCGCAATCGGATCAAGGAAATCCGTGAACCAATCAAGCGACCAGGCGGGTCTCTTCCACCACCTCTTGGCAAACGTCAACGCAAAAGATTATCGATGCGAAATGATCACATTTCTGGGGCCTGTTTTCGCAGGTCGTTTTGGTCTCCTCCGCTGGCCGGGGAATGTGTGCCTTTTGCCCGTTCTGTGTGAGTGTGAGTCTTGCGGTGGCTGTGATAGGAAGTGGGCACATAAATTAGGATTATTCCCTCCTGCACAAAGCCCGGGAACTGCTGGCCACCCGGTCTAATCCCAGGGCCAGCCTCGGGAAGGGTTTGCATTCGCATCAGGTGCACAAAACGGAGTCGGGAAGTGATGGCCAGAACGGTGACCGTGCCGTGTCGAGTGATGTGTTTTGGCCGTGTCGCCTTTGCCGTCAATCTGCAAATGGACGATGCAGCTGAGCTGAGTTGAGCATGGATTTATTTACGGTCCCTGCGAAGGCTTCAACGATCATAATCATCCTGTAGCGAGCGGCATCGTCCGTGTGATCTGTGCGTGTGTGGGGGTATATTACGTGCAAAAATACTGCAAACGGAAGTGAAGGCGTTCTTGTAGGAGGAGGTTTTGTGTGTGCTTCCGAAAACAGGAAGCGAACGAGGTGACCTGATCCTTTCGCAAGGTTTAAATCGAAACGACAATTTACTATCAATTTACTTGCCAGTTCAATGCGAGCGTCATGGAACACATGCATAAATTATCGTTCCACGGAGCCATAATGAAAGGATTACCCAGCACTCATTCGTGATTCAGTTCGTGCTCTCGCCCGCTCAATCGTGAAAATGATAGTGTCCACTCTCGGAAGGATCAATCACGCGCTGGTGTGAAAAAGGATTTTCCTTCATTTCCGGCCCTGATCACACAGTTTCCTCAACCAGGGAGGGGTACAATTTCAAACAATTTAATTGAAAATACCTCCATCACGAACGAAGGAGATGCACTTCCGAGTGGTTGAGCGTAACAAAATCCGACTGCAAATGTTTCAAACCCTCGGCACCTAGGCGGGGCACCTAGCGTCATATAGAATTGCCTATTGATTGTTCGTGTGCTCGTGTGCTGGACACACCCGATCGTTCGGCGGGAAAGAAGTCTTTAAACTGGAACGAATCGTTCAATGTAATATTGGAGAAGGCTTTAAGCAAAGTGTTTGATGCTTGGGTCAAGTATGGTTGCGAAAAGGGACAAGAAACAAGAAGAGAAATATGATCAGAACACTCTCAGTTGAAGTGGATTTAAATCAGCACAAAAAAAAAGAGAACAAGCTTCGACTTTTTTCGACAAGAATTAAACCGATGATAATGGCAGGGAATCATTCATAATCGTTCCTTCCCAATGAGCACACTCTCGGGCACGATCCACATCGCTGACACCGAGCGGAAACCTCATTTGATTCTGATTTATGCCGCACATTATCATCGCTCGATAGGAAATTCAATCAATCCCAAAATGCAAACCATCCCTAAAGCCCCCCCCTCCCCCTCCCTCATCATAATATCTCCCGGAATCTACCTCTGGAAACAAAGGCAGCTAAATATGCTGTCCAATTAATTAAATCAAAACCAAATTCGCTGCCTTATGTCCACCATGAATAAACCATTACACTCCATTAATCATCTTGACTGCTGGCCCTATCGTGGAGGGAAGGAGGCGACCGTAACAAATGCAGGGGAAACCGTTTAGCACCGGCCCGTCATCATCCTTGCCCATCATCATCGTCATCATCAGCCACTCTTTGGTCCCAGGTCCCTCTTGATAAAAGGGAGGGTTTTAGGGTGCGGTTCTAAACGTTAGAAATGAAAGATATTCAAACGGACAGTTACTCCAGCTCGTACCTTTGTGACGCTTCCGGGAAAGAGAAAGAGAGAGAGAGAACTAAAGCTGCAAAAAAACGCAGGACCGGATTTTCGATTGGCCTCCCCAAACTGGGTGGTGCGGTCCAATTTGAACTGCTTGTTAATTAAACGGTTAATCATTAGACAAAAACGGTGCCTTTCGATCATATCGGTGTGCATCGGAAAGGCCTTAGAGAAGGTGAACCTTTTGCCGTACGATCTACACGATACGATAAGGCACCAGGCACATAATGAATGAAACGTTTGCTCCATCTATCATAGATCTTGAGTTGAGACTGCGTTTGAAAGGAAATGTGTTTCCTTCTGTTTCCCTGGGAGTCTCAAGTCATGATCCAGCCTATCAAGATCTCAGTGCGAGTTGATCGCGATCATCAGCATTTGGCAGGTAGCAAGACGCGCATTAACCACACCAAAGTCGATTTCGTACTCCCCTCCCATGACTATCTTACAGACCTCTGACGGATCATGATCGTCATGTTCCATCTCGACGCTCTGCTTATGCTAATTATGCCCTCCACACAGAGTGATCCTATTAATTGCAAAATGGTGGACACTTCACTCGCCTGCCAATCGCCACAGTGAAACAGTCTCATCCTCGACAACCTTCGCAAATTTGGCTACTGGCCACGAGAGTACTTCGTGCTGGAATGTTGTTACCAATCAAAGAAAACATTCACTGTTCAGCTGTGTTTCATAAGTCACTCTCAACGTGGCCACCGCGCATACAGAAGCTCCCCTGTGGCAGCTTGGGCCTTTATTCGTCCGCTTATTAGCAAATCAACCGAATCGGTTCGTTTTCTTTGCAGTTCAACAACACGCCGGTGTGTTTCTCGAAGGCTTAAGTGCACCTTCACCACCACCACCACCACCACCACCACCACCACCACCATTCGCCATTGTTTCGCAGGTGAGGCCTGTTTCGGGCTCTCTCACAGCGACTCTCGGCGTTGATTAATTGATGCCCGCCGTGCTTACGAAATGGGGCGCACTTGGAATATTATATTCAAATTTCTCCATCCCCATTCCTCTGCAGTAAATGTTTTCAATCGCCACTGCCTTGCTACTGGAATTTACGGCTCATCGAAACGGTAGCATTTAGTGGTGTACGGATTGGGCAACGTGAGCAACGGCAAACACTGATCACTTCTTCACTCCAGCCACACCGGGCGAGGCTTTTGGAGCATTCCAAGTGCTGAAAACAACCAAACAGTAGCAAAACAAGAAGAAACAGCCAAACATGATTGGGCAATGCAACGGCAAAACAGAAGTTTGAAGCAATCAACAGCAAAGTGAAAATGCTTCACCAGGCTTTTTGTGATATAATGTTGATAAGTGGACTAAAGTCAATAAAAACAGTATGGCTTTTGTGTGTTTTGAATATTAGATTTTCATACTTTAATTTACTTCTTCATTCGCGATATCACATGAGAGTGTGCAGGATTGTGTGTGTTTGTTGCGTGTGTGTTTATGTGTGTGTAAAAGTGTTTCCTTTTAATGATGCTGTCCATGTCCAGCTGTTCGATCGGGCTTTTCTCGCCCTACGATCGATCCACTTACGCACTATTAGCGGGTGATTGTGTTTGTTATACAAGATATGCTTTTTCTTTCTCTATACTCTAGTTGCTTTTTCAATAGTTATAGGATATAGCTGTATGGACGCTATACGACGTTCTTCTAAACACATTCAGCAAAACAACTCTCTTCATACTTGCTAGGAGGGATCTTTCTTATCGTATCTAAGGATAGGATATAGCTAATAGATAATATAATACTTCCATTTGCTTAGTGTGCTAACGGTTTTGCTTCATTTTTCTCCTATCGAGAGAACGATTAAAATTGCAACTTTTACACGGGAACTCTTGAAGCAGGTGCTCTAAAACTCTGTAATGAGAAACATATTTGGATTGCTTAAACACTATTCCCTCCCTCCTCTCCGATTGACCGTTGTTGACCGGTTGAAACCGTTTTGAGGCATTTTCAAAAGATTCTGCAGCAATCATCTCGAAGCGTTCTACTCTAGCCAAGACAAAATGGAGGAAGAATAAAACAACTGGTTAGCTTTGTCGCATGCCTCATCGTCCTTTACGCTGACGCTCTCAATATTTACAAAAGCACTGTACAACACTGCACTAAACACTAAACGACAGAAACGGTACCTATGAAAGGAATTCTAGTAGAATAAGAGAGAGTGAGCTGGAAATGGAGGGAACGCGAAGGGAGGAATCATAATTTACAAACATCAGTAACCCTTATTCTAAAGTAGTTCTTGTCACGTTGCATTAGTCACTTTCTAGTATTGCTTTGATTTTCGGGACCGTCCACAGCTTGCCGGGACGCCTTAGTTGCCTGTTGATCCTTTTTACCTTCCTCACTCTCTCTCGCTCTCTCTCCCTCTCGCATTTTCTCTTAGTATTGCACCAACAGCGAATCAACCAGCGCCAGAGTGTGTCATCTACGTTCAGCAGCGGTACCCTGAATGAGAATGGTGGGTGGAAATGGGGGTGGAGAGTTGGTGTGTTTTCTACGGGATCTGTCCGTTCATGCGCATCTCGAGCTCTTCCTCCTCCTTCGTGAGCGGCACGGTCGAGTGATTGTACAGACCTTGGGCCATCAGCTGCAGGGCGAGCGGGTTCTTCTCCGACGAGCTCTTCTTGATCTTGGCCCGCTTGTTCTGGAACCAGATCTTGATCTGCGCCTCGTTCAACCCCAGCTCGGCGCTCAGCGTTTGCCGTCGCTTTTCCGTCAGATACCGATTTTCGTTGAACTCATTCTGGTGTGGAGGAAACGAAGTGAGAGAGAGAGAGGGAGAGACAAATGGCACACGATTAGAACAAATGATAATAGGCAAATACACAAATACTGCCCCGAGACTGAGGCAAAACAAACAGGCAGGAGAAAAATGGATGGACGGTGGAAAACTGTTCCCTTACCTTCAGTCTTTGCAGTTGCGCATTGGAAAAGGCTGTCCGTGGGCGCTTCTCCTCATTTTCGCCCTTTTCCTTCGGCTGCTTCGTGCGTCTGTAGCGTGGACCTGTTAGACAGAGGGAGAGAGAGAGAACGCAGGCAGAAAATTAATAAAAATGTCACTGGCTTTAACGACTGCAAAATTGCTAGGCAAGAAAATGCCCCGAGAGCATGGGCCTGGCGGATGGGAGGCTTGCAACGTTGGCTGGTGAATAAATAATCATTACTGTCGCTCTTATCTAATTCAATTAACCGTCGGATGAGATAAATGCGAGGCAGCGATGCAGCGGAGGGCGCTCTCGTCCCGGTTGGTAGGTGAAAGCAAATGATCATACTGTTTATTGCACCAAGGCGACTCGCAAGATCGGCGGTTTGTTTGTTTTGCATTAGCACTGTGTGTTTTCGCCCGCTCTGGCTGGCTGGCTGGCTGGCTGACTGCACAAAAATGGCCGTCGCAAAGGGAAAAGGCTCGCAATAAGATTAAGACCCACCGAGTCCGCTTGTAGGAAGAATGTGTTTATTTCCCTTTCCCGGGGGCCATTTTTACGATTCGAATTGTGGCGAGCTCGAATGGAGTGAGTCGAATTTCCTTCGCCGTGGTTCATAAATTTTACTCGAAGGCTTTCGCTATTTTCTCCATCCCGTTTCCCCTCGGTAGGACGTTCTTCTTCTAGGCCTCATTTAAATTAATCCAAATAAATAATCGCACTAATTAATGAGAGGCTGGCCGGGGTGATAGTCGAGCGGCTTTTCCTAGGGGTCAGTTACGAGTCCCGGGCACCGTAATCCCGCTTGCGCCCGGTAAGGGAAGGTTAATTAATATATTAATTCGATAATTAATTCGAGCCACTTCTGCTGCTTTATTTCCAAATGCCCGCTTCGTCCTTTCGTCAACGCTTCTCTGCCCCGGTGGATGAATATTAATGTTCCCACTTTTTTCGGGAGCTGCACCGCGGGAACCACGGGCACCTACAACTCACTCACCCGCTCGATGGTTTATCATAATTTGACATTTTAATAGACGCCCTGGCAAAGGCAAAGGGGTTGCCACCGGCAGGCCACACATACTCACACCGAAATTGACGAATAAATCGTCACAAATGGAATGGAATAAAATTTTGATGAACGCAAACGGACGACGCATTCCCATAAACAAAAAGGCTTAATCGCTCCAGTGAGGTATACACGGGCGTTGTTTCGGGTGTTTCGTTTTCGTCTACACGGCAGCAGAGGTAGCGCAAACGTGGACCCACAACAAGATGCCACAAATTAGTGATACCGTTTAACACCCGCTTGTTTTCGTGCTGCAAGAAGTGCTGGACGAAAGAATGCGCTCTTTTGTTGGACGTTTGAAATACTGCAAGGTGCCGGTGAGGAATCTTTTCTATTTTCTTGAGAAGCATTTCTTCTAATCAAATAGCATCTAAAGTTCGCACATTCGTTTGTCAGATTCCTAAAAATAAACCATTAAGCGTGAGTTCCTGTCGGTGCACCCGACCAATACCGAAATTAAATACAAGCCAACCAGCAGCAGGCACACGCTTTCCCACTTAACGCCGATCGATAAATGACACGGGTGACGAAAGCGGGCAATACTTTTTTTTATTTTACACTTCTCGTAAGGGCGTCCCGTTGTTCGGAGCGATGTAATAATAATACCTCCCAAAGTCGGGGAGTAAATGGATGAAAAATGAAACCCCATTAAAAACGAGTAAAAAAGCGTAGAACTAGGCCTCCGTTTTCTAATCGAACGATAATCGAATGTACATCAGAAAAGGGAAATTGGGAACTAAAAAGGGAGGATAGGAATAGACCTCTCATAGCCCCGAAAACCCAGCAGGGCGACGACTGACAGATGAGCTGTCGACAGAACGGTTTCGTGGAAGTTTTTAAAGCCCCTTTGTTGGTCGTTGTTGCGATTGGAAATTAATTTGTTCGAACGACGTGTTTGACAAGTGTGCTACTGGCTACACGGATCGGATCGATTGGTAACATTTATGTGATTTGCTTGCAGTACATGAGGGTTGTCGAAGAACTTCAAGCGGCATTAGTTTCTATTACCAGCTTTACCCCTTTACGATCGCTAGCTTTATAGCTTTAATAATTTGATCGTTTACTCCCCAAAGTGCTTTGGCATGCCAACGGTTCCCGCTGTCTCATAACTCTCCCGATGGCGAGTACAAAAGTTTTGTTACATTCTTGCCCCTTCGCTGGACACGCAAACGGCGAACGAAGTTAAAACTTTGTCCTAATTGCTTCTAATAAATTGAAATATCAGCCAGCTTTATTGGCTTTAAGGCTGCCGTTGCCGTTGGAGTTCGTGAATAAAATGCTAGAAAACACTACCAGCACAAGGCTCCCGTTACGGGCTAGGTATAAAACTTCGTCCCTGAAAAAGGGCACCACGGTTGCTGCTACCGGTCGATAGTAAATTAATTAACTGCCGTGCCATCCTTTGCTTTCGGTCGATTCGAGTTTGTGCAGCAAATGAAGCAATTCCCGTGCAACTTTTGCTCATGAATTTATCGAGCACCCCTCGATATGCGTTTTTTTCGACTCAATTAATCCCGAGTGCACAACGAACGGGTGCACTCGGGAGAGTTACAACAGTGCGCGATGGCTATCGCATAAACAGTGCAATTGCACTCCACCGCTTTGGCCCGTCGCTTTTGAACTTCACCAGCAACGGCAGAATGGGACGCGAGTTAAAATGGACGCGAGAGATTGCAATCATCATCATTATTCGCCCCGTCCCAGGACGAGTTTTTCCTCCCGCGGTAATTCATTTATTATTTCTTAATGCACCCTGATCGGGACGTTTTCCACTGGGAGCTGGGATGGTAAAAGGCAAGGATCAAACAGAGAAGAGAGTATAAATCCTGTTGCCTCCTCCCGGTGGGACGGTCTTGTGAGTAAATGAAACGATCTATCTTGATTTTGCAGCGATCATTAAGCTCGTACTGCTAAGCTCGTTCTGGTTTTATGTTCTTTCTTAAACTCGCCTAGACACTGAGGAGACTGGCAAATAAAATGGTGCCTGTGAAAGCGTGCATTAAACGCATCTTTGTGAAGCTCTCACTAATGGAGCGTTAAATCGTCTTATCGAGCTGCCAATCACTCGAACGGTTAGAGCCACCCAAAATAGAGCTGACAAAATGCAAACACTGCCAAACAGTCCAAATAGTAGACACTCTCGCCAACATGAAGGCGGAAGTGTTCGTATTGATTGGACCTCCGCCTTTGGACATATTTCCGCGGGCGTCTATCGAAACTCGAGAAGAAGAGGGCCATAAATTATCGAACCCGGCTGCTAATGAGACACAGAGCGGACGACTGTCCGAGCGGAGCGTGAATAAAACTGCGCTATCGAGCTCACGGGAGGCGATAACAGAAATATGAGGGCTATGAATAAATTATCACATTCACCGCGTGGAAAACCCTACACTCTGCTGCCCTATTTATGCGCACCGCACACTATCATTCTGGACGGGGCCCGCAGCATTCATCGCGCGTACAGGACCCCCGTGATTAAAATCCTATAAATATTGGAACGATTGGAATTATGGATTGTGTTACCCAGTCTAATAGTGTTCGTTAGTGTCTGGTTTTATTGCTCGTTGTTTCCCCCGACTGCCGGACTGCATATTGATTCAATTAGCGACGAACGGCGATCGATGTGAAACTATTTCTTGCTGCCTTTTTCCCTCGATAAAGCTGACTACTTCAAGACGGTAGAAATGTCACATTTGTGCGACAAAGGCCTACAACTACTACCTATCAGAAGCCTTGTTTTGCGGTTTTTCCTCCATTGACTTACTGATTATAGTTTGCTGTAGGCGGCGACTTCAACAAGAAATGTCAAACAGAACGACAGTTGACAGTCTTGGGAAGTGGTATAGAACATACCAATTAGCTTCCTGTTTGAAAAATGCAAAACCAAAGACCCTAAGGCGGGCTGCCAAACGATTGATTTCCTTCCCCTAGAGAACCAGCCGGGCGTTGACATCGGGGGCATGTAATCAAATTGTTACACCTCGCCTGTCAGAAAACGGTTTGCGAGAACACTTACCAGAGCTAGGACGGTCGCTGTACCGCGTGCAGTACACCCAGGCCGGCCACAGGTTGCTGCCGTTCTCGCCATCCTTGGTGCTGCTCGTCTCCGACTTGGCATCGTCCGACGACTCCATGCCGGTGTCCTGCGACGATGAACCGTTCGTCTCCGAGCTCACCGGCTTCGGGATGGGCTTTGGAGTTGGCTTGGCAGCGGGAGCCGCCGCAGCAGAACCACCATTCACCGAGGCTCCATTGCTCGTCACCGTGCTCGACCCATTCAGGCTACCCGTTCCGGCCACATGCTGCCCAATCTGGGACACCGTTTTGCATAGGCTCCCGAGCGGTGGGATGTGCGGTTGATGCGTCATGGCAGCAGCAGCAGCGGCCGTAGCAGCCGCCGCCAGAGCCGCCTTCGTTTGCGACTCGATCAGCTTCGCCTGGAACTTGCGGTGACTGTTGATGATCTCCTCGTGCAGCTTGGGATAGCTGGCGGCTGCACTGAAACCGTTGAGCAGGGCCGCCCGATGGTCCAGAGCGCTCGTTTTGCGGCTAAAGTCGTACACACTGCCCGTGGGACTGCTGGTAGTGGCCGGCGTGGTGATGGAGGAGGAGGCAGAGGGCGAGGGTGATGCGATGTCACCGTACGTGGCGGGACTTGGGGCAGAGGTCGAGTCCTGCGTCGAGTCACTGTCCGTGTGGTAAGGATGCATGGGCAGCGGGGTAGCCGAGCTGCTTCCATTGCTGCTGCAGAGTCGAGGACTCTTGCTGATGTCGTACGGTCGGAACAGGCTGTCCCGTCGTTCGAGAGGTCGCTGGGGCTGTGGCACGATCGGTTGCTGGTGCTGGTGGAGGTGGTGATGGTGCGGAGGCTGCGGGTAGTAATGGTGGTACGCGGGATGGAGCAGAGCCGGATGGGCCGGATGAAGGACATGCTGCGGGTAGGGCAGAAGAACACTCGGGTGGATTGGGCCCGGACTGGTCGGTTCCCGGATGGAAGATTGCTGTGACTGTGACTGTGGTTGCTGATCGGCCGTTGCCTTGCCAAACCGATCGCTCAGGATGTTCGAGATGGAGAAGGATATGCTGGCGGGCGGAGAGGTCTGTGGCTGGTGGGGGGAAACCGGTGAGGGCTGCTGTGGAAGGTGCGCATGATGATGCGGGTGGTGCAGGTGGTGATGGTGAGGCGGCAGTGGCTGCGATGGAAGTCCATCCGTGCCCAGCGGTTCCTGCTTGATGTGCAGCGGAGAGATCGGTACCATTAGCGACATCTCGTCGCGGGTAGGCGAACTAGTCGCGCTGGCCGTGGTGGTGGTGGTCGTCGTCGCAGGCACCGGACTTGCCGTTGCCATCGTAACCGTGGTCGTGCTCGTCGGGCTCTGGCTGCTGTGATGGTGATGCGGTGGACTAGGAGCACTCTGTGGACTGCAACGGTCTTCTAGGGCCATGTTCTTCAAATGGTATCGTACCAAACTATGCTCGTTCTTTTCACTAAACTCTCACAAACAGTGCTACACCTTCCGCAAATGTTTCAAATATTCACTAGGTCACTCGTGCTAATCACTGCGGTTCACTCTACCAAACGTTTTCTTGAGCGCATTCAACACGACACAACACACTTCAAATTCGCTCCAAACACAAACGCTTGCGTACACTTTCTCAATCACTGCGCCTTGTTTGGGCTTCTTTTTCCTCGACCGAGTCTCATGTACCAACACGCACATGCACACACGACTCGCACACGTCACACGTCGCCGAACAAATAGCGTACGCCGAAAAAACCGGACCGCACTCGACCGACGCACGAGATAAATTGTGATGTGACAATGTCTGAAAATGAAATGAAATGAAATGTCAAACGCACCCTGACTGACAGTCTCAATCTCGCAGACTCTCTGCCTTCCCTGCAGCGCCGTATTCCCCGGGCACCCGTCGTTTTCCGAACATCCCTTTCCAGCAACCGGCCTGCTGTCCCGCTCGCTCGCTGGCAACTCAATCATCCCTTCCCTTGCCCACGGGCAGGGGTAGCGAGCCACCGCAAACAGAGAACGCGCCAAGCGGCGGACCCGCAAGAGCAAAAGAGAAGCAGCAAGGGTATGCTTGGTAGTGTTAGTGAGCTGCACGGCTAAGGAAAATGGGCGTGTTCTCTGCTGCGTGTGTATATACGAGCGGGAAAAAAAGAAAAACCACAAGCTGAAGGGGAAATTCTATGCTTTCCAAGCGTGTGTGCGTGTGCTTGCTATACAACTCTATTACCCACGAAAACGTCGCTCGTCTTTCCATCTCACCCTCTCTAGATCGCTCCATCTCGCTTGCACGCGGGACCACACACGTCGAAAAGGGGGTGCGTTTACCCTTCGCCAACAACCCCAATGGCGGAGGGCTTTCCGAGTGTGTTCGCTGCAGTAGAATCGAGATGTTATTTTTTCAATTGTATAATTTTCGAAATTAACCCCTCACATGTGACTGCACACACGTGTTTCCCTCGCGCAAACCCCTCGCGCATCACGGTGCCAATCCGCAGCAGCAGTGTGGCGTGGTGGCATATCCGCTTTTCTTTCCACCTCTTTCGGGCACTGTCGCCCTCTCGAGCGCTTCCTTTATGCGGCGATACGGTTTTGCTCGTTGTGCTTTGCCATTTTTTTATCAATTTTCACTCCAGTTTTGCTTTGAAGAGAGCTTTCGAGAGGTTTCTTTAGCTGTGTGTCCTTTTGAATGGGATTGCGTCTAACATCCTGCGTATGCGTGTTCCCTTGTGCTGTGCCTTCAAACGCGCTCTATTTTTGTCGACAAGACAGAAGGCCTAGCTGTGTTGTTTGTTTGAGCATTTTGGTTTTACTTGAAATCTCAACACATCGCGTCAATGGAGCGTTGTTGGGATTTAAAAATACATGCGGACCAGATGGCCATCATCGCTTTGTGCTGAAACCGAGGAGTGCGAGACGGTTTGAATGCAACTGTTGAATGAAATGATGTTGAAATGCTTTTTTAGACACATATTGTCGTCTTTCACATCGTACAAGGACTGTTTATACAGGCTTTAATGGCGTTTTAGATGGCAAAGACAAGCTTTGGATAAGATCGAGCTCTGCAGGGATTTCCAAACCGAGTGCTTGTCTTCCACCCAACGGCACACAGATCATTTCACACACCGTTTTCGTCCCCTTCCTTCAGTATGTAACAATAGCTCCAACTCCGCTTAACCTGCAAATCCCACGCATTCCTTCTCACGCGCAATGGCGGTGTGGAAAACCACACATCACCATCACAGCTCTCCCAACGAGCGGCATACCGGTTCACTCACTCGATCGAAGGTGAAAATTCATTACATCCCATGGTGTCCATGTCCATCACCGTGTACCGTATCCACCCGAGAGCCTTCTGTCCGCATGGAATCCTCCCCTTGAGTGTGTTTGTGTGTGTGTATCATCATTACACTTTTTTTAATTAATTCGTTGACTTGAAGCGGCCACCGACTTCGCCATAATTACAGCACTCGCTGTACAAGTGGAAGGGAAATTGCTCCAAAAATTCAAAAGCCGCCCGGCAGGCAGACACAGACCGGAGCTAGGCGGCTCCTCTGCTCCCGCTGGTTTCATATCCGGTTGGATTATTGCGAAAGCTCTTCGCCCTCTCGTTCCCACGTACCAACACGCCAACATGCATCGGTGGAATGTTCCCGGGGCGGCCGGCATGATTTTGTTTTTTTCTAATGCTGTAATTTAAGTGCCCCCAATACCCTCTCTCCCTCACCCCCCTCCCCGGCGGATCCATTTTCCACCGAGAAAAGCGCTCCACACCAGCTGCCCGGTGCTCAGTGTGAAACGGAAATCGGTAAAACAATAACCGTAAATAAATAAACAATTAAAGCTAATTGCGGCCAATCATGATGGCGGTACGCTGGACTCTTCAATTAACACCGACCGGGAAAATTAAGTTCAGCAATTCGGGTGTTTTTTTTTCTTCGTTTTTTTATACACTTCGATTTGCTGCGCCTTGGAGGGAGTCCGCCAACTACTGCTCACAAACGCAAGTAAGGGGCTTCCTAATTTTCAAAACCATTTGTACCCTCTCTCTCTCTTTCTGTTTAATTCCATCCACGCGCAAGAACATTGGCCGGCCATTGCTTTCCAACGCGAAATTCCAACTTTTCTAACCACTCAAGGTGCAACGGAGCCATTGAAGGAGGATTGAATTTTCCTTCGTTTTCCTCGGCCAACCAACCGCGCTCGCCTGCCGCCCGAAAGGCCTTCCAAAGTGCGTAATTCATCAGGGCAGTCTCACTGCGGCAGTGAGCTTTTTTTCTACCCTTTCTCTTCTTTCGGTTTTTTGGAATTTCAATGGAAAATTACCAACCCCAAAACCACGGAAACCTCAATGTGTAATTTAAACTGCTTTTTTTTACGTACAACCCCACTGCGGTGCGTAATTGCAGCTCAATGAGTTCGAATGGGTCTACAATTAACCCGATTAGAATTCGATTCGTTGTGCACCGGCGTGTATGTGCTCCCCGAATGTGTCCGAAAATTGGACACCGAGTGAATGAGAACGGAAGTGAGGCGAAAACACGGTTGCCTGCCACCGGGGCTTGGCTGGTTAAAAATTACACCTCGTCGGCCGCCTGTGCGTCCATTCCGTGATTTTCCGTGAGGGGCGCAATTACCGATGTACCGATGGACTGGTTGGTTGGTAGTGGAATTAAAAAGCAATAAGGTTGATTTTCATCTAATTTTCTCGTCTCGGTTTTGGCCGTGAGCAAATGGGAGTTTGGCAATGGGTCCATTTTGCCGTTGCTCTCATTGTACACTTATGCTTTTTTGATACTTGCGTACGGAATTTGGGATGATCTGGTACACTGGCAAAAAAAAAACGAAAACGTCCAATATTCACATGATGATTCAATTCTCACCTTATTGCGGAACATTCTCGCAAGGGGTGCAAGAATTTCGAAACCTTACAATTGACGCCAATCAGCCACACGGGCAGCAATCAAGTCTCAATCAGGACGTGTATCTAGTACCCGTTCGAGAAGCTATTTTTAACTGCAACACAATGCGAGTCAATACAGCAAAAAACGAACACTTCCTCGTTGCTACGTCCAAAAACGACGGACACTTTTATCACACCGGTGCCACATTTCGAGCCAAACAAATCAATCGTGAAATGAAGCTTCAAGTCGACTTCCATCTCTCCGAATTCCGCCTGGAATTCGTGCCCATATTACAAGTCAGCGTCTTTCGTTGTTCAATCCAAATTGATGGTAAAGTGTTAATAGATTGATCGTTTAACACATTCTCGTCTAGCGAGTGGATGATATCGCACCCTGTAGCACGTAGGAAGAGGGCTAAACAAGCGATCGTGCTCGTCTGGTTCAAGCCTCAATTGAAGCTCGGTAACTGGAGTTGCCCGTAACTAGTGCCAAAAATCCTTGAAATCATCAAGACACTTGCCTGTAATGTGTGCCACGCGTAAGTCATTTTCACTCCACGCATTCCATCAAGCTGCTTCATCAACGGAGCGGAAGACCTTCTACCCTCATATACACCCCAAAAGCCTTGATCGGGGTAACACATTCGAGGACACACTAATAAAGCCTGTCGCACGACTCGCATTAAATCGCAGTCAGGTGAGGCTAGCACCAGGAGCAACCTCGTCCTGTTTGTTTGCATATTAGTTGCTCCCTGTGGACCGACGACGGACTAGCCTAAACGGTGGCCCTAATGGTTCATTTCTTCGGCCCCGGGCAAGGCCAAGGCAAGGCGACGGAAGGACAGTGTAGGCGAAAGCCCAAGGGAGAAAAACCGAAGGCAAAGAAAGACGCCCTCCTCTAGGATGACTGAAGGATGTCTAGAGGAGGAAGGAACCTGCGGGATGTCTTGTCGTCGGGTGATGCGCTTTGTTCACCGGAGATGTCACCGGAGAGCTACCGTTCCGAAGTGGCTTCATCCCAGGTTCCGGGAACTTGTTGCTTTGGCACTTTGGCATCAGCTGGAGATCGATGGCCTTCGGTGGGTTTGGGAGGTGATGAACTGGCAAGGATTCGTCCAAGGATCGGGCTCCAGAGAAGCGTGTGCCATCCATTTGCGGGAAGGTCGATTCGAGATTGTTCCCGAAGGACTTCCGAGGACAGGTTTGATGTCTTTTTGAAACGATATTTCGTTGAAAAAAAAAATACCCTAAAGTTACTTCGCAATACCTTACGGGAAACAGTTAGAACAAAAATCAAAATTGGGCGACAAATTTAAACATGTAATATACCACAAATATGAAACAAATAATAAATGAAATCTTGCTGGTAAATCATATTTCTCATACGTTTCTCAACGGACCCATTTTTCAAATCGTCCATTGCACCGGCGAGCTCATGCTCCTGCCGTCCAACCGTTTGCAGCAAACTGGCAACGCTTTACCAACGCTCACGTTACGCGCTGTGTAAATAATGATTAAATTATTTCTTTATCAACTTTCGCAAAGCTGCACGAGAAGAGGCAAACCCTTAAGCCACGACCGTGCAAATGCGTTGTTGCGCGCCCAACGAACACGCTCTTTATCGCAATCGAACCGGAATGGATGGAATTATCTCGCCAACGCTGACGGGGAGGGCCCCTTCAAAGGCCCTGCTGGCCACATCGTTGCGAGTGTTATTTTCGCTCTGTGCGTGCTGAAATCGATGGCTTTGTTTTCCGCTCGCTGCTAGTAAGTTGCGGTATAAAATAATGGCTTTTCGATAAGGACGAACTCAGTCGCGCAGTGGGGCCCTTTTAACTTCTTCCCCGTACTCGTACTTTGCTACGGCTGCCATGCTTCATACCCACGGTACGGAACGCGATCGCCGCCAAGTGATCAGTGCGGCAAGAGAACAAAAGCCTGGCAGACACATGGGCCACTTCACTGTTTCGTAGCTGTTGCTGCTGCTGCTGCTGCTGCTCACAAATCATGCCACCGATTGGTAACGGATTTATCGGCCTCGATTAATCGATGAAGTCACTCGTTGCACACTCTCACCCCCTTTACACACACACACTCTCTGAAGGCTGGCGGCACTTTACACGTGTAAAACCTGCGCACAGCACAACATACCTGTGGCGTGTGGAGCGGTGAAAATGAGTGAATTCAATTTACGAGACAACGATCAAGCGATCCGGTTGACGGTCCGCCAGTTTCCGGCGGGTGTTTTTTTCTCCTTCCCGGCTTTACGCCTGTCCCAAGCGCACGCCCGGGCCTGGAATGGACAAAGAATGCAACCCCCTTGGGGAAGGGTTGAAGTTGCTTCACGGGTGAAACAATCGACATTTTCCCGTGCGGGAGGACGCAAAGATGATGGGGGAGAGCATCGCGATCATCGCACTTAAGCGAATTAACGGTGTGTTAAGAAAGGTGGAAGGATTCTTCACAGCCCAAGAGGATAACCTTGAACTCTGCTGAAGATGGAAGCGGAGCAGATCATTGTGGTGTGAGTGTGCGTCTTGTTAGTTTGTGCGTTGATTGAATTGTTTTATCCTTCAAATTAATTTCAACACACAACAGCACCACCATTAGCATGATCAAGACGAAATAGGATTTATGTGTGTGTAGAGCGTACCTCAACCTTTAAACCGGTTTCTATGACTTTTTTTTGTCTTTTTTTTCACCCACTTCCCCCAGGGCGACTAATTTCACGATCAATGCCAAAAACGAAACCCTCAGCCGAGCTCGTCATTTCCATCTTGATGAAATAATTAAAACATTCACCTTAAACGTGATGGAAGACGAACGGGGGAAAAGGCACACACGCGCGAACGACAACCGACTCCGAACACAAGAAACACATTTGAAGCTCCGTGATCGTGGCGCGACTGACTGACTGATCGTTTGACGTGTGGATCGTGGGATTAAACAAAGGTAAACGGAGCTATTTCGCGAAAAAAAAATCTCCCGAGCTGCGTCCCAAGATGGCACACGGGCCGTCGTCGGCTCGACTTGGTTTGCGAAGCTCGATGGGAAATTAATTCATCAAATGTACCGGCCTTTTCCATTAGCGTGGGCAAGGGGCTGGAAGGTAAGGTAACATGAGCACGATCGATTCGATTTTGGATACGTTGTTTTTTTCTTTCATCTCAGGGCAGAAGGATTAACGTCACAGTGTTCCATTTGATTCGAGATCTGCACAGATCGGAGATGAAGAAGATCGATTTAGGCCAATGTTACAAACGCTTTTGTTTGAGATTCTACTGCCTAGAGCTACTTCAACCATCTTTTTATTGTGTAACGATATTATTCCGTTCAAAAAATAGAGATTTTTTAATTACCAACGTTCCCTCAATCAGTCTTTTTATTCCCGCACTATGAAACAGCCCCTTTGTCGTTCAGTTTTCCGCATCAAAAACATCAAAAAGCGACAGAAAATATCGGAAACATAAATTTCAATTAATGTGTCGCATTTATTCTCATGCAAATGAGGCTGTGCGTTACGTGTTTTAATGAATTTGTTCGCTGGCGCTGGGAGGAAAACCGGTGCACAAAATAGCATAAATTTCCTAGCAGCACACACACAATCGCCCATAGTGAGAAGCTTCTTCTCACGTGGTGAGAAGAAAGGCGGAGCTTATGCTCGATGCTGGTGCCGAGCATCGGTGCTGAAATGGAGTAGCAGAGGAAATGCAAGATACATAGGCGTGGCCAATAGGTACATGGGAAGCATGGGAAGAGGTAGAAAACATGACACGGGACTCTTCTAGTTATTCTTGCTGCTGCCACTGCCCTTCTTTTATTTACTTTAACGCACGAGCATGGTTTTTCTTTTCTTGTTTTCGTCTTCTTGCATTTAATAAACATGTTTATCATAATTATTACATTATCGTGCGATTGCTAAGAAGCGAAACGCACGTTTTGCTTGCTGGCAGGAGAAGAGAAGTAAGTAAAATAAATATATGAAAAATGATCCTTGGACTTCTGGTGGAGCCGTTTCAAAGCGAGCGCCTCGCGGAGATCGATGGCAAAGCTAACAAATGATATCAACTCGCAACGTATCGATCAACTTCGGAGCTGCTGCCAGCGGCTTTCGGGACGATAAAGACGTGTGTATGTATGCCGATCCGTACCCATGCGCCCGGACCGGTGTGTCGATCGGAATGCATAATGCTGTGAAGAAAGCACAGGTTCGAACCGGTTGTCGCGCACAAGATAAGAGCAACCCGATCTGGCAAAACACCGTCACCGTCGCCGTCGCAGTCGCCGTTGTTGGTAAATATGATAATCATTATCATGTGGCAACTGGCCGCTGCAACCGCTAATGAAAACGTTCGCCAAACGAGCGTTAAGATTTTTCAACCTTACGAAAAAAAAGGGCTGCAAGGGCCGACCTTATCAGGAGGTGAGCATAACCGGATGTTTGATTGTGAACGCGCCTTCCATCGCCACTAAGTGGCGGCTTCCCGCGGCAGCGGCATGACAGTTAATGAAAAGCTATCGCCACGCGAGTGGGGAGGTGCGGGAAAGGGCAGGTGGAAACTCAACGGCCGGAAAAACTGCACCAGCCCGTGATCGGGCCCCTTTTAGTGTCACTTAATTATGTATTATCCGGCCAGTGGCCCCGGCAGCGGCGTGTTGGAGTGTGTTTGCGAGAATGTTTGCAGGTAATTGCAAATAACTATGGTGTGCTGAGTAGAAAAATGCGCTCCTCGTTTGGCTTTTGTTTTGCTGGCACCGTTTTTAGTGTATAATCTTGCTGCAGAACAGGCGCATCGATGCAGCGCGCGCAATGTTTAATGTGCTTAATGATGTTTTTAATGTTTTAATGTCACAGTGTGAAAGGTGTAATGATTGGCTTTGCTGAATGTGAAGTGCCCGGGCGCTGGTACAGTACTTCCACTCCAAGCTTTCACGCGTAATGGGCATTGTGTGCATGAATAATAATGCTTTGGGCGTAATTTATAGCTTAATACTGAGAGCATTGCGAGGTGATGGTGATGGATGGGAGCGATAAGCAGAGTTCGGCGAGTTTATGGCAACTAAACCTGGAAACATACTTCAAGAAGGCAAAGGAAGAATTTAATATAAGCGGTGAACGGAGAAAACATATTTCTACAAAATTATTTAGGCTTTAGGTGGACCACCACAACTCTTTTTCAGTGCAGAACGACCCACAGTCAACCTGCAATAAGTATTGGGAATGTGTTCATTTACTCCAATGAATCACACTTCTTGGGCAAAGCCACAAACGAGCTCTAATATCGTATCACTCCAATCATTTCATTTCTCTCGCCATCCCACCAAACTGGCCAAACAGGCCCCCCAGGCCTAAGTAGTCCTGAAGCTAAAGACCTCATCAGTAGCACCGCGGCATCCTCCTCCCTGTGGGGCGGAGTGGCATTCCTGGAGCAGCAATTTTAGACCTTCCCATGGGAGATAACGCACCCTTTTACACCGCTCCGCCCTAGAAGCGGGCAGATATTTCCGCAATTATCAATCATCTGTGCAACTGTGACCAGTGGGGGCCCCGCTTGGGGTGGAATCTTCGTGCGATGGACTTTGGTGCAGATTTAGCACATTTAGCGAACCGGTCCCCGGCTTGTGTGGTAATTATAATTGATTTAATGATGAATTCATAAGTCCCACTGAGCCGCCGGAACGCTCTCGGGTGGGGATGACGTCTGGAAGCGTTCGTTCGGGTATTAATTACCCGGTGCAGGCCTTATTACTGGCCATCGGGGTATGGTGGCATTGCGCGCTCCTGCGCCGCTCATAATTGCAGCGCGTTGGCACCGGGACAGGTCAGTGAAAGAGGTCGCTACTCGATCGATCAGCGCAGTGGTTCACATTTTTGCGCACTCCGGTGCGGCTTCCACGCTTGCCGGACTGCAAATAATAATAATGTGCGAGAACCACTGTCCGGAGCCGGGTTGCGGAATGTGGTTTCCGTTTAAATGCAACCTTCTTGCTCTCGCCCGCTCCCACGTCCACGGCCAGGGAAGAAGTTTTGGAATTTCTGCACTGGCCTCCGCGGGTGAGGTGCGCTTCTTGGAAGTAAAATGTTTTATTTTCTGACACGACGCATCGGTAGGGGCAGGGAACGGTACGGTCGTCAATTTTATGATCGATTTAGACATCCTCCGACTGCGAGCAGGAAAAAAACACACACACACACACTCACACAAGTGCGGGCAGAGCCGCGAATCTCGCAATCTCAATTGTCGATCGCGGCATCGATCGTGATCGGAGTGCATGATCGCGAGTGTCAGTCGGGGTTCTGCTGGCCGAATCTTGCCGCAACATCGACGTGGGCTACAAATTGATTGCTCTGTGCGTAGAGGAACGAGTGTGAGTGTGAGAGAGAGAGGGAGAGAGCGTTCGGTTCCTTTCGATCGAGTAAACATTTTTCACACCGTCTCCGTAGGACGTTAATTAACGTTTAAATGCAACAGGTCGGGCTGCGAAACGAAGCGGAAGGAGCGAAAACGCACAACGTGCCAATTTTCCACCGTTTTCCCTTCTGATCCGCTGCCAGGGAGGACGGCGCGGGAATGGAATTGATTTATTCCTATCAGATAAACCAAACAAGGGACGATCAACATATTAATTTCTCTCACTTAATTCCATCGATCGTACGTTTAGGGGAGGTGGGAATCGAAAGTCTGGTTTAGAGGGCGAAGAACACATCGCAGCTCCAAGTACCATTAAATCTATTCCCATTTTTATCGCCCTTTGCGCGAACGATTGGCATCACGTAATGTGCTTTGAACTAATCACTCAATAGTTTGTGGGGTTAGGGTTTTTTTTCTCCCTCAGCTCGCGCTCCGTTATGCAACGCACGCCGTCTTGCCGTGTTAAAGCTGAGCTAGCAAACCCCGTCCCCCACCCTGCCACCGCCAACCTCCCCGTTCGTTTCACACGATCGCGAATCAATGCCCCTTCAAATGGCAAACCGGGTGATATATCGAACCCTTTAGTGACGCACAATCAAGCGAGTGGTCGAGTAAGCGAAGAAAAGCATAAAAAATAATGTAAGCGCATAATGTGCGATGTGTGCTATCGGGAACGCGTGCAGGGAGCGACGAGCCGCAGCCGCTCGGATTGAAGCGGAGAGACATAAATAAATAAAACAAACGCGATCGGCAGCGAACGATCGGCAGCAAACGGACGCAACAGTCCCTCGGCATTGGTCGCATAGAATTCGCATGCAATAGAATGTGTAAAGGAAGGGGTGGGTTAAACAACCACCCTGTTCCCCTCCCTGTCTTTCCTCTCCTACAGTGAACAAAACGCTCAATTTAATAATCTGCTTTATAGAGACGCAATGCCTGCCCGCGCGCGCACGACTCACGCTCTGCAAGCAAAGCGGGGTAGACCCATTAGCGGAGCAGAATTGTTACCATCGTTTCCCTTTCCCCCACCCTCTTTCGATCGAACGATCCTCTTTCGTGCTTGTACCTTCTTGTTATCTCTTCCCGGCTTTTACCGCGATCCTCCGCGCCACCAAACAACCGAACGATCGTCACACAACGACGAGGGTTCGTCGCTTTCAGTCTTTCGCTCGCACAAAGGCGATCTGTCGCGATTTTCCTGCCGCTGTCGCAAAGACCTTCCTCCCGCATTGGTGCTCTGTCGCCCTTCTCGCTGGCCTGGCCGGTAATGCGTGTACTAATGTATGTTTTGTTTTGTCATTGCCATTTTAATAGCGAGCGAGCGGGCCGAGCGGGGAGACGAATTAAGAAAACAACCACAAACAGAACCGTACGGCCGCAGCAGAATGAAACCGAAACGCGATCGCGATCGACGGTAGGGGTGCTGAAGGGATGGGAGGGGGACAAGAAGGTCTGATAGTTGATCACTTTTATGCTCCCAAAGGAGCAAACGGCGCAAACGCAAACGATGTTGTCGTCGTCGGGGCGAAGAAGTTGTCCCACTCACCGCACAGTGTAGTGTAGTAGTGGAAGTAGGCAGTAGTAGTCGTAGTAGTAGTAGTCGTTGTCATTGGAAGCTGTTCGTCTGCCGTTTACGGTGCCGTGGTGTGCCGTCGCTTCGGGTGTGCGTACGTGCCGACGGGGTAAGGGAAATAAATTTTATTCTTGAAATGTGATCGCACAGAGCGCGCAGCGGCAATAAAGCATTCGCTTTCGTACGCAGGTCATGGAGGATGGGAGAACTCCGCTACCCTTTCCTTCATTCCACCCCTTCACACTCCCTTTTTGAACACGCGGGTAGGTTCGTTCTCGTACCTTGGCTTTTGTCTCTTTAGGGCGTTTTAGGCGCATCGGTTACTGGAGCGGAAGGGAGGCCGTGGAATAAATTCATATATAAATTGAATTAAGAGAACAATTTATTATATTTTGCTTCATGCGGACACTGACAACTAACAAGATAACTTGCTTGGAAAACTGAACTGTGAGGGCTAAACTGGGGGGATAGGCAGAGGCGCCCTTGCAAGCTCATTGTTGGCCAGTGATTTGAGGTATAATTTTCCGATAAAGAAAGTGAACACAAAACAGAGCAAGCATACCACTTCAATCGGCAGTAAAGAGCTTATTAAAGGGTGTTCGTTTGTTTCGAAAAGATGTTAAATATATTCTCCAAAACTGGGCTTTAAACGTTCGGCGTTCTTCATGTGCAACAATTTATTTCGATTGTTTTCACGATACCATCTTTACGGAAGTCCATTTACCTGTGCTTCCTTGAAATCCATTTGTTAGTTTTCTGTGTCATTCGCATCCTTTAAATTAACCGCAAATACAGCAACACATTAAGAAGCTGCTGCTGCCGATGCTACTGCCGCATCCGAAGCCTTATCTTGGCGAGCTGCACCACGCCAACCACGAAGTTTGGTAACAATTAGGACCTCGTTAGGCATTGTTACCTCATGGGTAAGGGCTAATATATCTCATTAGGTCGCTCTTTTCGATACATAGCTTAGTGTGCGCAGTATCGCTCGACACGGAAACAAACTTGCCGAAAAACCGCACCATATGTGTGCTGTAGTTGCTGCTGCTGCTGCTGCTGGTTTGTTTGTCTTTTGGGCTCTTCCGCTGCCAGACAATCGACGTGCTGACGAAGCGATGAGTTCGGAGAAAAATGCATCATCCCCTCGCGCGGAGGGTAATTGCGCGACAACACAAACACACAGGCACCGAGTGGATTGCGTGATCGAAAGCGCAAGCATTGCAAGGGAGCGCAAGCAATTGGTCGATCGGTAACAATGCTCAAAAGTAAGCAATCGTGTCTTAATCCTTAAGGAGAATCTTCTCTCCGTGTAATGCTTGCCCTTGGACTGCTTGTACAATTTTGACTAGCAAATATTTATTCAGCCAGCCAGCGTTTTGGGGAAAAATTACACAAAATCATTCATAATTGAGCAGCCTACACGATGCGCATAAAGCGGACTGTTTGATGGGTTGATTGAAATTCCCTTGCGGCGGTAAATATTCTCGGAAAAACGGAACCAATTACGAAAAGCTAATCAACCTACTGGAGATGGTGATTGGTTTAATTTATTCAGTGCAGTCCTGCAGTACCCTGTCAGCCAATAAGCAAATTGATTATTGATTTTTGAAATTCTATTCGTTGCGGTATCACGAGTCACGAGTGATTGAATAAAATGTATCTTTACGTTACCACAACCATCCTCAAACACATTCTCGACCATCGTAACTTGCCAAAGGTGCAGCCATGTTGGTTATAAACGTGGTAAATGCACCAATATACGTTAGTTTCCTTCCCTTTCCATCGTTTCGGGTTGCTCCTTTTCCTATCCCGATCGTCCTGAACAATCTCCCGCCGGCTCCTAATAGAGGTTGGTTTCATGTTTTTATTTGCAGCAACAAAAAAAAACACAAAAGAGAGATTCACCTGAAACACGGGCATCTTGTGCAGCGCAACCGTCTCGAATGCTATCAGCAGGCAGAAGCCACCGAATTCCCGGCAGAGGCGTATTGTTTTAAGATCAACCCGCTGTGGTTACCCACCAGCCACCGCCACAGCAGTCGTCGCCGTTGTGGAGAGCCGTCTCTTCCGAAAAAACACCCGTAGGCGGCTACATTTATCAAAATGAAACCTGCGCGCGGCAGGGAACGGTTGTCGGACAGGCCAGGTGAGCTGTGGTGGCGAGGATGTTCTAAACACTGCGGTCACCGTACAATGGGACCGGGTCGAATGTTTAATTTATGGATGGTTTCTTTGTGGGCTTGTTTTCGGGTTTTTGCTCGCCCGCTCGCCCCGCCAACTAACGCACAGTGTTGGTGGATACGATGGTTTCAATCGGGACCTAAAATCGCTTCCAAAACAGTCGTTCTCGATCGACTGCAAAATGGAACATTTCGATGCTTCTGAGCGGGGTGAACGGAATAAAAATGAATAAAATACAAATGGCGCAATAAAGACGGACAACGGTTTTCACTTTCAAGCCTAGAGCTGCTTAGGAAGACTCGGTTGAGACATTGCCATTGATTGATTAGAACGAACGGAGATGTAGTAATTAGCGAAGTTGGACGATCTTTGAGACTGGTATTTCCGGTTCCTTTGATTAGGAAGGCTCTACGATCGAGCGTAGTCATAGGAACAAAAAGATGAATATGTTAACAGGTAAAATATAAATATAACAGGACGTCATAAATCATATAAATATCTTCAGTTGTTGTGTTTCATCGTGAGCCTTTTACGTTTTGAAAAATCTTCCTTAGATAATTTAAATCACAATAATGTTCCTTAAACCGATTAGCATCCTGATATCAGTAAACTTTATCCTCCGGGTCCATCCCACTGTCTAAAGACGTAAACACATGAGCAACAAGAATATGTTTTGTGTGTTTTCGTTTGCCAAATGTCTTGACTTTGACGCTTATCCCTACGATCAGCCTGCATACGCAAATTGTTGCATCCAATAAGATTATCCCTTAACGCCCTTCTACAATTTATGTGTTTTTATTTGTTTTTGTATATTCACTCCACACAAACATAAAGCTCAGATTCTTTACCTTTTCGCCCATGCCACCATCCAGCCGACAGTGCAGAACGAACTAAACCGAAAAAGGTAAATCCAATTCGGAACATCTTCTCGCTTTGCTAAGAAGCCCAACGAGTGAGAGAGGGAGAGAGAGAGCAAACGAGGGTAAAAAGCTCACAAAACGACAAGCAGATAGCCTCGAAATCTTCAAGATCCGATTAAAAAGTCAAAATATTTTCCATCGCTGTGGTGAAACATTGCCACCGATGCGTACCGAATGGGCCACAGTCAGGTATGCGGGCTACAGTTTGCACATCGGAGGTTTAAGCTGAGGCATCCGTAACAGATTCAGTGCCGAGGTCCCTCCGAGCTTCTAATGAGTTGTAACCGATACGTTTAAATTGGATAACAAGACAAAGCGTCCCCGGGACGGCACCGGGATTCGAGGTGCAAGAATAAATGCTGGCAGGAAGGAAGGAAGGAGCCCAACCGAGCCCTGGCCGGTACTGACCTTCGTCCGAGAGGCCGATGGATGGATGGCCGTGGCTAATGGGTCCTGTGGTGGAGGTGTGTTATCGTTGCAACATTGCAAATGCACCGAGCTGTGAGAGAGTGTGAAGGTGGATTTGGTGTGACCATGGCTGGAGGACCTCCCGTCAAGCTGCTAGAACGGTGCCGGTATGGAAATTCTGTAAGAAAAGAAGCATCATAATTATGTTCGGTTGTGCTCGCCGAGAGACAGGTTGGTAAAGTGATAGAAAATATCCCGTAAAAAGTGTATGGATTGAGAGCTACAAGTTAGCAACAACAGTTGTAGTCTAGACAGGGTCAGAGCTCCTACTGTGGTTGGTGCCCTCTATTAAGCATTGAAATAAGAGCGGCAAAAAGGTAGAACTTGACCCAAGAGGTATGAAATTAAAGAGACAAAAACGTGCCATTTGTGCAACGAGCCGCTCAACCGTCTGCTCACACACCGATCGCCCTGCGGTGATCAACGGCGATCGGTTGTCCTCCTGACAGCTTCAATTTACGCTCCTCGGAGCTGCGTGTGCGGATTGTGTGCAACAATTTAATGCACCGCTTCGACGGCACCAAACCGCAGCCCGGGCACGTCACGTAAACGAGATCATTCAACAGATCGGTGTCGTGAAGGGTGCCGTGTTCCGTTTTTTGTTGCCTTTGCGCTGCTTCCTCAACGTTTAACAGGTACTTCGAGGCAGTTAGAGACTGTTCAGCTTTGAGCTAAGGGTAAAAACTGCGATGAAAATTAAATGAGGGACTCTTCTCGTTAACACGCATCGTCCTGAGGCTTTTCTCGGCGAGAATACCTTAAATTCGTATACCTTCAACTTGCCCTTTGATGTGGTCTAAAACAATAACTTACTGCGTAGATAACGCTCCCTTTAACACCGCGACAAGTTCCGAAAAACCTCTTATCTAAAAATGCTTTGTACACACAAGCAATTGCTGAGCTTCCCTTCAACGGTCTCCGTTCCCTTTTATCTCACTACATGCCCGCATCGCGCAACGATCGTCATCCGAAAATATAAAACTCCGCGTGAGCCGCTAAATGACGGTTTTATCCTGTCACAACTACCGGCCGTACCGGCTTACTTCAACCGGGTCGTCTCGGGTGGCCAGCCCGCACCGTCTCGGATGCCGCCCGACGCCATAAAACCATAAAGATTACACACCTCATCGGCAAAAGCCGCTCACCGCAGGATACCGCGCGAGCTACCCTGTGTGAGCATGGAAAGGTGACTAAAGTGGCTTAAATTCCGCGCCGCTCGATCGAACGCTCTGCCCCCGGTTGCTAAGGTAGCTAAGGACGGGGAGCGGTTGAGTGAGGGTTTATCGCCGTCGCGCTTAGGATCGACACCAGCGACCAGGGGACTGAGGCGCTTTTGTGTGTCGTCGCGCACTTTAGACCGATTTTTATGACACGGCTGTTGCTCGCGTTGTCTGTCTCGTCTCGTGGCGTTTTTAATGCGCTTCACCGAGACTCCCTCGGCGGCACAAGAAGCGTAGAGGAGCGATCGACAATCGACGCTAGGGACGCGGACGGTATCTCTGAATGATGTCGGCTTGTTGTCACCCGTTTTGTGATTGCGTGGTTGAAAGTGAGCTCAAGGGTCATGAAATGGTCTATTTTACGGGTGGCCCTTTTGTTGGAGAAGTTACGTTGAGGCTTCTTACGCACGGCATGGAGTTCGGATCGCTTTGAGGTAGAGTCGACATTGTCGACAAAGCGCGTATAGAGAGCGAGAGTTCCTATGTTTGGAGCTGATATTTATTTTAAACAAACCCAAATCTTATATTCTCGCTTTTCATCTGCTTTGTATTTCCCCCTTTTGAAGAGGATAGCATACCATTGGTATAACTCACTCAGTACAAGATCACATTGACAAGCTCGTTGCTCTATTTAACGATTTCATTTGTCCCACGTACGTTTCCGATCGATTCTAATGAGCTTCACGTAACATTTGCTCGCTGTTGTCTTTGCTCTTGTCTCTGGCCTCAAGACAATTGTCATCCAGTGTACTTCTTTTCCCCTTCCATCCCACCCATTCGAACGAAAATCGCCCCGAGCAAGTTTATTATCGATCCACCCGCTTACAGGCCGCTTGTCTCGTTACAATACAATTGGCCGCATGTCAATCATGCGCAGTTTATTGGCAAAGTCATATAATAAAAGTGCACCAATTGGTGGGGGGAGGGTATGGGGCGTAGTGTAGCTGTGTGCCCTTGCAGTTCGCATGCCAGGGACCGACATAAACGGAATTGGATTTATTATGAAATGGAACAACGACGAACGACGATCCTTCCCACCCCCAGGGGTGGGTGGATTGGTTTCTTATGTTTTCTTTACCAACATAATCGCTCATCACAAACCGCTCCTCAGGGGGGACCACTCACACACTCGCACACACGACTTCCTCACACCCCCGCCCCCTCCCTCTTTTGGGAGGTAGTGGAACGACAGCAAACAGCTTGTTGTCAATATCTGCACAAATATTGCTGAGTAAGTGGACCCTATTTTCTTATTATTATTGCCATTTTTTGTTCTGCTGTAGCGCTCGGTTTTGCACAATGCACGCGGAAAGCGGGAAGAATTTACGGAACGCTTGACGTCGACTCCCCCGCGCCCTGCCCGGGCCCCCTGTTTTCACCAACCTGATGGAGTTCCCAACGCCAAATGGCGCCATTGTGAAAAGGGAAGCGAACGGTGCAGCAGCGCATTGGAAAAGCGGTACGACCGAGGTGCACGAGTGTGTGCCGGGTTGGAGGGGGAAGGAGGAGGGGGCAAGTTTGTTCGGCTGTTTGTTCACTTGACAGTTCGTACATGTATATTTATTATAAATAAGTACATTCAAGTACAGCGGTTGCGGGTTAGCGTCGCCTCTTGCCGCTTTTCGACGCATCGCTCGACATTTGCTTGGGCAAACAGTTTTTGATGGCGCTGTGCAACCGTGCAATGGGTCCGCCCCAGGTACTGGAGGTACTGGAGGTACTTGTATTGCTTTCCTTCCGGGGATCCTTGGGAAGAAAAAGGACGTGCTTGCCGAGTGCAGTGCAGCGTAAGCGTCTTTGAAGGAAGCCTATCGCAATGGCATGAGCGAAAGATGGTAGAGCAATAAATGTGATATATTTCATCAACCCATCAGCATGCCAATGCCATTCCGGGTCCTTCCTGTTCGGTTGCGGATTATTATTGTGGTTGATTGGGCAAAATTTTTACGATTTTTTTACAGCAAACAAATAAAAAATCATCACGCAAGCGAGTGTTTGTTAGCAAATGTTCCAGAAAGGATGGAAAATTGGAAGGGATAGGTAGAAAAAAACTGTGTCGAGGGTGTCTTTTCATATTCAATTTTATTTATTATTCACAAAAACTAATACAGTCACTTTGTACACTTTACAGAGTCAAAAAATGGCAGCATTAGTTAACTGAGAGCTTTTGAACATTGAATGAAAGTTTTACTCTAAAATCTTTTAATCTTTTGAAATCATAAATACAATTTGATCAGATATGTTTTCTTTTGAGTTTAATAAAAAAGAGTTGGATAAAACCCACAACAATCGTTACAGATATCAAAAGCTATCTGAAGTAGGAGCATACAGATGTTGGGATAAGGCCTTTACCCTTGCTTAATCATTAAAAAGTTCAACCTCTTCTTCAACTTTCTTTAAATGGTTACACTTCCTTTCTTTCACCCATCGTTTCAACATTCGTTAGTCCTCTCCTCGCAATGAAACATAATTTTGAGGCGCTTCAAGCTTTAAAAACTCATTTCTCGCCCTGCTCAGGGACGGTCGCCTCTTATCCTGACGCTCGTGAACATCATACACGTTTCAATTCGCACCGCTTTTTGGGGTTTCACTCTCCCTCTCTCCCCGCGGCTCCCCTTATCTACTTGACCACAGCGCGAAACGATCGTGTGCATGCGGCTCCTTCTGACCGTCTTGGAAGAGTACTCGCGCCCTCAGCAACTTATCTGCATGCCGATATCAACTAACAACGAGGAGCAGGACGACGACGACGACGAGTCTCTGCATTTATGTTTCACCTTTTTAAACGTGCGCACCTTCGTGTTTGGATGTGTCTTGCTTCCCACCAGCAGCATCCCCCCCCCTCCACTTTAGCCTCTAGCCCCATCGGCATCGATGACTCGTTGCAGTTGACAGAAGAGAACGATCGAGGGGAGAACGAAGCGAGCCGCATCCCGTTCAGCATCGCAGTTGCAGTTGCAATCTGCTGCACATTCTCTCTTGCTTCTGCATCGAACGAGAAGATCACTTCAAGCGAGCGGCAAACATCCGACGTAAGCTTTTCGGTTTCGGTACTTTGGGTACGTGAGGAGGCGCAAAAAAAAAACACAGGCGCAAAGCAGAATCCGCGATGGGAAATTCGACGTGTGTGGTCCCCGTCTTGTTGAGCGTATTTTATAACATTTAAATAATTTGAAGCACAGGCCACAACACAGGCCCGCTCGTTCGCCGCATACCGGGTGCGTTGAATGATGATCGTCACAGCAAATCAGGCCGGGCGAAGAGTCGAGGATGCACCCGAAAGGCGAAGCAGCCCTGCTCGTTTTGTTGTGTTTCTTGCTGCAGATTTCGTCCCGATAATCAGTTGAAAAATATTTCTCGTTTGTTTTCGCGTTTTCTCGCCCATGGTGCACGGTTTGGTTCTTACGGTCCGCTCCTTTCGGTGGTTTCAATTTCTGCGGAACTCTGTTTGCATCGAGCATCCGGAGGGGAAGTTGGGGAGGTAAAGTGATGTATAATTCGGTGGTTGAACTTTTCACCGAGAGCGAGCCTGCGTAATCCGATAGGCTGGGAATAATTCATGGGATTAAATTATTAATATTTTTACTCACGAGGCTACGAGGATGGGCCGTTGTTTGGAGCTTGGAGCTTCTACTGTTGCTGCTACGACATGCCGGTGCATTGATGGCTTAATAAGTTGGGATTAAAGCTCGTATGGGGAGGTTGGGTGGTGCACCAAGGAAGGAAGTTATGAGCTGAACATCGACTTTGGATTAGATAGGAAAAACGGCTGTCAAGATAGAGAATTGCGAAGTGAACGAGTTGTTGCTGCTGATTTTCGTGATAATTTTGTGGAGCAGTGTTAACAACAATTTCTTATATTGTATTTTGTGAAGCTTATTAAGCATTTATGCAACCCCAAAAAGGTTTCCCCAAGCTCCATTTTTCTCTCCTCTTTTTCTGCTAACGATGCTTCATCACCGGCCACTAAACACACAAACGATCTAATTATCCCATCCGCAGGACCCAACCACCGATCGTTGATCGTTTAATTGCGGTATGCTAATTCCTAGCCATCTCCGCCAGCACGCCATTAACGCACCCATTGCAACCACCATCTGCTTCTTCTTCTGCTTCTTCTCCATCCTTTCCATTGCCCCAGCAATCAATTACTCACAATCACCAACCTCCACCGGTATGTCTTATCTCGGGCAACGCTACCATTGCTTTTAAAATTCTCCACCCGCAATTAGCACCTCCCTTGCCTCTCCCTTGTGCTCCACCTCCTCACCCACCCGAACGCCCCTCAAAAGGATTGCAATAAAAAGATCTGACAATTTTACAACCTCATCCACACGGCAAAAAAGGGCGGCGGGGCGGGCAGGCGTTTTGGAGTGGATGCGTTTTAAACTAACTTCAGCCGAACTCGCACTCGAACCCGATTTGCATGCCGGTCGGGCTTGAGTGGTAGGCAAAAGAGGGTGCAATAAATTTACTTTTGCATGGCTTGCCCTCTGTCTATGTGGATGTGTGTGAATGTGTGCTGTTGTTGCACATAAAGTTGTCCGAAGCTGTTGGATGCAATCTCCGGCGACGCTACTGACCAGTGACAGCTTCTCTTTTTTCTAGCCTCGTGAGGAAAGGCGATGCCGACTAGAATGGTTGGCGGGCGGGCCTTTTTTTGCTTCATTTGCACATGAAGGTGCGTTTCTCTTCCCTTCTGCTTTGTACGCACTAAACGTAACCGGGTCCTCTTTGGTTGATTGGCTTTTCAACAGGGTGAGGGCCTTTCCCTTTTTCCAACTGCGCCAGTAACAGCACGCAACAAACGGCTCTCTTCCGCGGAGTGTCGGTGAGTTAAGTTATAAGCCACGTCACCTCGTCAATGTGCAACGCCGAGATGCCCGATGATTGGTGTTGTGCCCGCATCTTTGCATCCGTATCGTATTATCAACCTTCTTTCCACACGCTTCCCCCGATCTACGGAGCTTCTGATGTGCATCATTCAATCTTGACCTCCCGCTCACCGACTCTTCGGCGGCGTGGCTTGAGTTAAGGTATTAATTATCTTATTTTTGCTCTTTATTGAATAGCATCGTGTAGTGGGAAAGTTTGCACCCCAGCAGGGGAACAGGAGTCCGTTGTAATGACTTTACTTGTTACGAGAACATACCAGTGTCCGGGATGCACCGGACACATGGTAATTACCCCCGAAACGAGCGGCAAAGGAAAGGGATCTGCACCGTAAATTGCATCCAAAATCGTTCCCCATTCAGATGGAAATCGATCGATGAAGAGATTGTGTTGCATGATAAGGTTCGGCACAACGAGTGCAGAGCGGTTAAGTGTGAGTTTTATTGAAGAGACGACCACTCGTCGGTGTTGGTTAATTGGAGCTTGGAGCTACAGGAAGAGGAGGCATCTTGCACTTTTCGGTGTGCACCAGGATTAAGTGAAGTGTGTGAAGGGACGATGCAATGCCAAACAGGTTCAGGTGTAGAGTAAGTCTTCCGGAGGCATTGAACCGATGGGAGAAAGTTAACCACTCGAAAACAAGGTTCAAATGCAGTTTCTTCTGCTATGCGTAAAACAAATCGGAGAAGAAGAGCTGTTGACGCAATAAAGTAAAATTAAATTGAAGTAAAATAATTGAGCCACAAAAAAAATCCTTTCGGAACTGCAGCATTGTTTCGCTTCATTTCCCGATTTTACTGCACCAACCGAAAATTTCAATACCTTCCCAAAACAAGAAAAAATACAGCTAAATTGAACCTTACCCCGTTGTACCGCATTGAAGCTTCACCTGACTCACAGGGCGACGAGCACGACGATGGTAATAATTTTTCCTTGGGCAGCAATTTTTCATTATGTCCCTTCTGTTTGGTTTCATAAATCACGCGCACCACCGCCACGCGAGTCGCCACGTTTGCCGTACACCATACCGCCTGTTCCTCCAGTTTTATCTAGCTCCAGCAACACCCGACCATCCGCTTCCCGCTTCCCGAAAGCTATTTTTTGGTTCACTAAAGAGAAAATAACTAGGAGCGCTGGGAACGGTAGCGAAATGGAGAGCCGAAAACATGCTGCCAGTGCAAATGGTCTCATTCTGGCGACAGGTGATTCTGCCCAAAGTGAGCAAAAGACCAAAACAAAGGTGCTCTATATCCAAACAACCACAACCACACACACACACACACACACACACACACACACACACTCATTATGTTACAAAAGCAAAAGGTTTCGCTTCTGTTCGTTTTTTTTTTGTTCCTCGATCATCAAGATTGTGGTGGAAGCGGTATCCTTTTCCTTGTTTCTAGCTGGGCGCAGCGAAACAATTTCCCAAAGAATTCCCCATCCGCCCGGAACGGATCGGGAACCCATTGTATCGGCGAGTGGAAGGAAAAGACAAGACAAGAAAGAAACGCTCTTATCATCACTTTCACCGTAATAAATCTTTCCCCCGACCGGCCAAACCAACCAACCAACAGCAACCGAAAACAGGCGCAAGATGGCGACCTAACTTTTTGTGTGTGTGTGCTTGAAGAAGATTCCATTTCGTCCCTCGGCACGTCCTCTTCTCCCCTCTCCCACCGATGACACGACATGTTTCTTAAAGAAGGAAAAAAAAGCAATATTGTGCAAATGAAAGCGTAACCACGCTCTTGAGCCCGTGACGAAATAAAGCTCCCCATTTACTCACCCTTGCGGTGGGTAATGTGCTCCGAAATTGATTCCGAAAAACTGACAACAAATGGTGGCCCGAGAAAGCGCTGATGATGTGAGGGCGAAAAACAGGCAATTCAATTTACGCGCCCCACGCTGCCCCGTGCCTCTAAGGGTGCGTTCAAGTGAATTGATTGTTTGGTTTGGAGATTGTTCCGTTTCGAGCGCGTCATTGTTCAACAGGGCTGATGGCTGTTTTCAATCAACCGGGCCCCGAATGGGAGAATTATGTCGGCATGATTGATAAAATAATAACACGCAAAGAAAGGCGTGCGAAGGCGAGAGACACAGCGCCAAACGGGCTTGCGCAAGGGCTATGCTGTGTATTATTTTCACATAATATAAAAGCTATTATTTTACTACATAAATTTTGCGTCCATGGTGGGCTAATAAAGTGTGTCTGCTCGAATTAATGGGCCCGGATTAGAACCACCGCCATCGTCATCATCTTGCGTAAATTCCTTCCAACCGAGCCTAGTGGTAATAATTGAACGAGAAAATCTCACTCTCCGACCGTCCAAGGACCCGACACAGGGAGTGACCGGAGTGCTGATAGATAAATTTAACTCGCAACATAAATGCGGTGCCAAATGAACAAACACTGCGCTCTATCCCTTTCGCGCTCGTGGTCCCCTTTATTCCATCAACCCATAATCCCACAGTACCCGGGGCATCATAAATTCGTGGCCGCGTCCGGATCCCTGTCACGCTCTTCCCTCGCCACAGCGGAATGCAAATTAGAGTCCCAATTTCACCCACCAACGTGGAAAGTCGGCGTGCCTTATCGCGGTGAACACTTTTGCACACACGCTGCTCTGTCTCCGGTTCCAATCTCTCCTGCCAGCTCGGGCCCCTGGCTGGTTGCAGCGAAAAGGAAGCGATTTTCCACCGTGGCACTCTTTCGGCTCCATCCTTTCGTGGCCGGGGGCGTTCCGGAGTTCCCCGTTGGGACATGTCATTTTGTGAAAGTGGATTAGATTATGAAGCTTTTATGTGATTGTGCTCGTTTTACGAGCCGATCCTTCAGAGTGTGCGTCCGTCTTTCATGGGCGGGTTTGGGTGATGTTAATATTAGGAACGAATGGGATTGAAGCTTGCGGATGAATTTTCAGCAATTGAATGTGCCGGCGTTTTATGGCGTTCGTCTCATCGCGATGAACTTGTTAAATATTGTACAAGCCATTCGCCTTTTGGTCCTTTTTTGATGAGTTTTCTAAAAAAATAACAATTTTATCGGAAATATTGTTCATAAAGCAATATAAATTAAATAATATGTTAAATTACTCATACAAAACGGTTCATGGAGACGCCCAGCCTTTCATGAGTGATTATCTGTAATTATTTTAAATGTCTTAAAACATGATCTGAATAGTGCAACTGGCTGGTAATTATAGGTCTCATATAAAATCCAACGCAATAACACCATCAGCTAAACTAAACCTCCTTGAAACCTCTCTTTCTATCTTTCGCTCTCGCTTGCCCTTTGCCACCTTCTCAGACAATTCCTTCACGCTCGTAAATTAACTGTAAACAAAGGCATAAATTAAACAAACAAATGGAAAGTAAATTGCAACAAGCTGCAGCAGCACCAAACACTACAGCAACATTCTATCAAATCCAGCCGTTGCGCACGCAACACGGACGAGCTTCGTGATACCCTCCAAGCACAATGTAGCAGCGCCCGGGCAGGTTGTTGAACTGTTTTCACACCAGCTCCGCTGTACCGGCCGTAATAAGCTCTCGTGGTTCTATGCTCACGATTTGGTAATTATGTGAACGGACCGTGGCGCAAAATGAATGAAAAATAGCACGGTCCACGGTCTGGAGATGGGAGGCCGATCGCACGCTTAAGCTAATTGAATTGACGGCTGGTGGTGTGCTGTTTGCTGTAACCGTTTTTTGGGTTAATTATAACTTTTTCGGGCTGCTAAATGCAAAACACAACCAACGTTCAGTAACGAGGAGAGAGCGTTTATCCTTTTCAACCACGATGCTGACTCGCAATTAATGCTTCGCTGACTGCAAGGGAGTCCCGGCAGCAGCATAGTTGACACCTTTCGGGTGTTGCTTTCTTGCACCGGCACACAGTGCACCAGCATGTAATCGAACTCGATTCGACTTGTAGGTTTAGCTCGTTTTCACACCACTACACTATTGCCCTTCCACCGCTTCAGCTTGTGGGACACGGTTCCGATAGGATTTCGTTTGCTCCACATCCATCTTCCACGGTCCTGTGCGGTCCTTCTGTCGCACAGATACGACCGCAAACACCGACACACCGGGTACAATGGCAATCCATTAGCAGGCGGAATAAATACCGTAAAAGGAATTTTGCCTGGCGAGATAATTTTGTTTAATGGCTTTTTATTCAATTGGCAGGCGAGAACAGGCGCTGAAAAGCGCGCGAGAAGCAAAGGCAAAAGGATTATCGATAAGCGAGGGACCATTTTCCATAGGCAGCGGTTGGACGGAAGCTCTCCAAGGAAGGGCACACCAAAGTGACGACGACGAAAGCGGGGAGGGCCAATCCCCCGACTATCAGGACGCCTCGTGGCATTCGAGGATGTAACGCGAAACACGGAAGGAATGTTCGCGCGTTTATTATTCAGCGACCTTTAGTGCGCGTCTCGGGCTTGCAGCGGCACCGAGCAGGTCAACTTCATGCAACGCGACAAAATATCTTCCCGTAGTGCTGATCTCTCTCTCTCTCTCTCTCTTCCCCACCACCGAAGAGGTGAAAATTTATTCACGGATTGTTTTGAATTGTGTACTGACCGGGTGCGCGCGCGTTCGTGCACGGGCATGCACCCAGTGCACCGGAGAGACTGAGTGTCTGCGCCATTTTATTGCACCGTCACCAACAATAGAGGCCGGCGCAGAGGCGCGCTCACTCGGAACTGGGGTGGTAAGTAAATCTTGTACACTTTACCACAAAGAGTGTTAAAATTTGCCTGCACCATCCAGATGGTGCCAAATGATTAGTACACGAGGGTCCCATTGTACACCGCGAGCCTGCATGCTGCCGTTGCCAACACGCTCGGGTGCAAAAAATCGATAACAGACTGGCGCGATGGAGAGGAAGCGCAAACACACGCGCATACACGCGCCCGGGGGGAAATATATGCTGCCATTGTATGTAATTCTTTCGCACCCGCCGTAAAAGGGCATGGAATTTCATCGATTAAATTGCTCCGGACTGGGCCCACTGGCGGTGCGGTGGAAGGTCGAGTAGTGCACTCCTCCGCCAGCTAAACGTGATAACGAGTTGTTTGCCCGTGTGGCCGTGGCCGTTTCTCGGGCAGGCGATAATGTTCGGGATGCAAATACGGGTGGGCTGGCAAAACATCGTCATTTGCAAACGGTAGGCTAGTAATTGAATTATGTTCTCGAGGGAGTTCTGGAACGTGGAAATGGGCTACGATAAGCATAAGCACCATTCAAAGCGTATCGTGTTTTATTTTGGTGAGGATATGTTATGCTCTATAGAGTGTGCTTTTACTGGGAGTTCTGTGGAGTACATTAAGTGTATTTGAAATAAATTCTCACTTTAGTTGTCAAGCCGTAGCCATGCTGCCTCCGAGCCGTCCGAAAAATCGATTATTACCATTCCTACCAACAATAGAGAGAGGTCTTGAGCGGTTTCAAATGTTTTATTGCTTGCTTTACGAGGCTTGATTTGTATTTATTCCGTTAGAACAACCTGACCGTAATGCTTAAAGAGAGAAGATAAAGCCTCTCTCAAAAGGTTTTTCTTCCATTGAGGAGGATGATGACAAAATTTATTGAATAAAAAAATACCAACCCTAAAATGAAAACTTGATCCACTTTGATAACTAGAGAAACAAAACAATGTAAACCAGCCACACAAAATCGAACAAAATTAATGACACCGATAGGTTTTGACACAATTCCACATTCGGAAAGCTTTCATATTGATCACTCTAATCCAAATTGATCGCCTACCCGAAGATCAAGACTAAAAGCGGCAAAGTCCACTGCCACTACTGACCTACAAATTCGCTCACCAAACACGAGATCTTTAGCTTTATCACCTTTCAGCACATTAAACGTACCTCCTCGAGAAAAATTGCCTCTTTCGCTCAACATCTTCACAACACTGCACCAGTCGGCCCAAGAGAGAAACGATCTGCTTATCCACTGCAACGATTAGACTAAATCCTCTGCCCACTGCGAGCGAAGTGTTTGCGCACTTTTTGCTGCTCACTGCTCCCGAACTGATTTCCAACCTGCCTACAGCTTTATCACCGTTGACCATCGTCGACGGATGGAGCTTCCTCGTTCCGGCGTTCAATCCGACCGTTGCATTCCTGCTCCCTTTTTTGTAGCACAAGTAGCAGCACCGAACCCCCGAATAATGAAACAAACAGATCATCCCGGCTATCGCTCTCCCTCATTTTTCATCCGCTTATCCGCCGGCATAAACCGATTCGATCAGCAACTCATTTGGCGCATTTGTGCCGGCACAAAAAAAAGGCACACAGTGACGACAATGACGACGACGAACCATCTTGAGGCGCAGTGAGAGAAGCATTCGAAATAGAAATAAAAATGTAAAACACTTCCCAATCCGTCCTTCCCTCGCGTCTCTCCTCCACGCCGCTGGGACTATCCTCATTGAATTTGCATAGATCGTTGGTGGACGTGATCGCGATCTCGAAACGCGCTTAACAGGCTCATTCGAAGGAGAAATAAAAACAACAACGCCAACGACGAGCCAGCATCCAAAGCCAGCTCCTTTTCGATCACTCGCAAGGCGGCAGAAGCCGGCAGAATAACTTCTTCTTCACCCCCCTTGCCCTCGAGAGTCGTCTCCACAAACGGGACAGCGAATGCGGGGAGAATGACGGTCGCGGCGAAAGAAAAATTTCTCAACTTGGGTGGTCCAATTCGTTCTTCCGC
Source organism: Anopheles epiroticus (assembly GCA_000349105.1). Lineage (NCBI taxonomy): Eukaryota > Metazoa > Arthropoda > Insecta > Diptera > Culicidae > Anopheles > Anopheles epiroticus. The sequence goes on along the minus strand of KB672064.1, from coordinate 546,773 downwards.
AGAAGCCGGCCGTCATTAGGGAGCAGCGCAAAGCAGAAACGCGAGCGCACGTTCTTCTCACGCCATTCGTAAACCGCCTGCCTGCCTGCTTGCATCCCATCCCTCCACGCTAGGAAGCATCCCTCGATGCCTCGTGGAACCAGGCCTGGAACTCTTGCAGCGAACATTCCACGCGATCTTTTGCCTCTCGAGCCGGTCCGCTTGTACTGGGTGATTGTCTTTGCTGTTTTTATGCTTTCGTTGCTCTCGGCAGCTCGTAAAGGGTTCTGGCGAAAGACAGAAACGCTCGCATGTGCACACACACACACAGAATGCGAAAGTTCGCCACTCGGTCTGGCAGGGAGTGTGGTGCTTTCGACCAAAAAACTAAGGAAGAGGGTGCAAGAGGCTTTGAGAGAGCTGGAGGATGGGTAAGAGGAGGTTCGTTTTAGTACCGAACGTGGAAAGCGCAACATGCTGACTTTCTTGTGATACGAAAACGATCTTTAGGAAGGATGAGTGCACAGTAGGATTGAACTGTAGAATGTTAGAAAAGAAATTTTAATTCAATTTAATATCCATTACAAAAATAATGTTGTTGGATAGCGAAGGACTCCTTGTCAGTTTATGATTCTTACTTTTAATAAATACAATTTTTGTTGCGCTTTTCCTTTCAAGCTTTATCACACTGTGCCAAAGTGTAATCGTTCCATCCCTTCTGCCCCAAAAGTGATGCTCAGCTCCAATAAAGCATCCCGAGGTGGGAAACCCGAACCCATATTTCATATGAACCACACCAGCTGCTCCGTCCATTCCCTCCTTTGAACCTCATTGTATTATTAAGAAATCCTTCCGGAAATGCTGAACATACCGTACGAAAGCGGCCGGATCGTATCCTTTTTATTGCTTTCCTGCACCGATATCAAACTGTCATCAGGGAGTGGAGAGAGAGAGAGAGGTTCTAACGGTACCGAAAATTACATCTCAAAAACCCATCCACTTCGTAGCGAGCTTTCTCGGATCTGTGCCTTAGCCCATCTATCATCATTACGAGACAGCTGTTGCGAATGAGAAAAGTTTGATAAGCAAAAAGAAGAGTGTTTACTAAAACCACAAAATGATTTCTTTGATTTGCGGCAGTTCAAAAGCCAGCCACGTTTGTCACATCCTACCGAGACAAAAGTCTCCCGTTTTTTGTTGCTAAAAAAAGTCCACAAATAAATTATCACATTGCGCCAAACGCGGGACAGATCATTTGCTGAAAGCTTCGTGTATAGAGTGCATTAATCTTTCGGCAGCTTGTGTTGCTTACCGTCCCAGTAGCTTATCCATTATCCAGCCCGAAAAATGCATCCGGTAAAGCCGTTCCCATTTTGTCTCCACTGAACGGCAAGTCAATCTTATGCAAAAGATGTAATCGATCCCGGGAAGGCAGGGGGAAGACGAGCGGAAGAAAAACACATTTATATGGTAGCCTATCATAAATGAAAAGTCATAAATTTTGTGCACAATTCGTGCGTGGTGGGTACGAAAAGCCCACGCGCAACGATTCAATCTTACAGCGTGGAAGATGGGTTTCGGATGATTGTTTTGCTCATTTTCGAAGGCGTGGAATTATGGATTGTTTTTTTTTTCGTTCAGCATTGGAAAGAAGAGAGCGATTGTGAACTGTAGGGGGATTGCAAAAATAAATTCATAAATAAAATGCACAGCTATTTAAGTTTTGATACGAATGGTGTTTAAGTGGTTGTTAATGATCGCCGACTTTGTATTAGTATTGCAAATATGAGATACTTTTTAACCTTTCTAAACGATCCTGAGTAAACAGGTCATAATAATAGGTTTACGTTTAACTTGTAAATTAAAAAATACACTCATTATTCAACTGAAATTACTTAAGCCTCTAAAGGACTCGTTCAATTTGTCACCAAGCTTCCTGCGTTCAGCCCTCCAGATACTCCAGCTTTGCTTCCGCTTCGTAGGCAGCCCGTACTCTTAATCCGATAGCTTAAAGTAAACCGCCACCGTGGGACGCGTAATCACGCGACGAAAGAGTTTAAAGAACTTCAAATTCACACCGCCGACAATACATCCCCTCACACAATGCAGCCCGACGATGATGACGCCTGATCCGGGACGATCAGAATGAAGCAAACTGCAACACCCACCCTCGGGAATTTCGAATGACCGCGTAATATAATCCACCGTCCCACGAGCGATTGAAGCCAAGCAATGGAAAGTGTAAACCTGGTAGGAGGGAAAATAATCTCAATTTCAACAACGGACCCCATTAAGGAGGAGACTTACAGAACCCGCGTCCGCCGAAACGGCAATTTTTCACTCTTTCTCTGGAGCTTTTTTATTGTTACTACTGCTGCCTCTCCCTGACCCTGGTGGAAAGATCGGAAAGATCTGAAGAAGTGCTCAGGTGGGACGCACTGTACAACGGATCGGCGGCAATAAATAGAATGTGTACTTCTGGTGCCCGCAACGCAACAATCATGACATGATGAAGAACTTCAGCTCACATTACCTCACACTGCCAGCATTATTTTGTCCAGTATCAATCATGAAGTCACCCTTGCGTTGAACCCATCAACCCCACAGAGAACAGGGATGTTTTCTATTCACTTTCGGTGCTTTTTTCACGAGTCGCGAGTGGCTCGGCCACAAAAGAGAACGAACAGCAACTACAAAAGCGCACCGAGTTCAACAACTTCCCACTTGTGATGAAGTGGCGAAAAATAGCTCCATCATCTAGCCGTCTCGCAGTCCTGAGACCGTTAGTAACTCCCCTTTTACCACCTCTCCCGCTTCCCAAGGGATTTAGATAAAAAGCCTTTTCTCATACAATAACAACCAATGATATGGCTTTCACAACATCGTGAAACCGGCATCGTGGCTGTGATTACGCCAAAAGGCAGCCCCGAAATCGAACTTTAAAATCTCCCGCAAAGTCAACGAACGCTGAACTTTGATCCTTCTCCGAAAACCGTTCTCCGTGTGTGCGATAATAATAGAACTCGCGGGCGATGGGGATGAAAAATTGAACCTTTGGGAAAAAAGCTTTCGGGTGGCGTCCAGGCAGAGGAAACGAACAGGTCGAAGGCACGATCCGTCATTCGTCTCTAACAAGAAATAATCGATCATTTGCGTGCGATAATGGACATCGCCAAGGGGACGAGCTCGATTTGTCTAATTGATCATAATTTTGATTATTCCATTTTGACTTTTTGTCGAGAAGCAACAAAGCTTCCTCTGCCGCCGGTTTCGATCGCGCTAAACCGACTCCATTACAGACGGCGAGGGCGAAGGACCGCCGGTGGGGTGGACTTTTGATTGATGTTGGATTTATAGGTATATTAACAACAATGTTTTGACATCGGTGGGTAGAAATGGGCGATCACTGGGTGTTCCATTCGTGGCACGATCTACCTCTAGACGGCACCGGGAGACCTTATCGACCGGTTAATCTGGAAGGTAACGTATCTTTTTGATGAAGGTTTTTGAGGCGACGTGAGACAGTGATGAGTGTGGTAAGGATGGCATCGGATGGCTTGAAATTAAGGGTTAAGATGTCCAGCCCAGGCTCGGGAAGGCATAAATCTCGTAAGATAATCTTAAACTGGAATCATTTTTGCTGACGTTTGCTTGTCAAGACAGTGACACCCTGTATGTTTTTGGGGGTTTTTAGTTCTTTAGTTTAAAACTCATTTTCTCTTCCAGAGTTTTCCCAACATTGGAGCTCAAAGGTCACTGAGAGGACTTCTTCTGATCGGTAAAAACAATGCAAAAGCACGATCGCATGTTTAGACGCCGTGTGCCACGCTAATATAACTCCATTAGCTGCCCTGCTTTGCAATAATCCACCCTTAAAGATCAATAAAACGGTTCAACTTAAAGTGCACCCCACTTAAACCGCCGTCCAGCCGCCACTAATCTTGTGCAAACAGAGAGTCAATCTTGGGAAAGCACACCCCACAGTACAGCACAGTAATCAATCTATTTGCCCCGGATGGACCAAAACACCCATCAAGCCGTGTCACGTTTTACGAATTTATCCTAGGCATCCGCTCCACCCTGCCCTTCGACTAGGCTCTGCAGCGATGAAGATCCGGTGAGTTATGCGGCTGCGTCACCGTTGTTCACCATCGCGCGCCGTTCGCGTTCCCACGTCCGAAAAGGTTTTTGCGTCGGTGCGCCTTGCGTTTAGCGATTCAATTTGCTCTCTTCGCCGTGCCACTCTAGGCCCTGCTGTGAGTGGCGGTGGTGGTCGTGAGAATGGCTTAATCTGTGGCCAATGATCATGTTTCCATCCGAAGACGAATTTGCCTGCCTGCCTGCCTGCCTGCCTGCCTGTGCCTACAAGGATCGTTTGGGCGGCGTGGTGGATTATCTCGCTCGCTCGTCGCAGACACTGCCTTGACGATTATTATGCCACGGCACGGAGCTCGCTGAGACTGCTACCGGCAAAACGACGTCGGACTCATTAATATCCAACCCCGACGGAGAGTGTCTTTTCGTGGCGCTGCGGCACAAAGCGCGTCCACCTTTTTCAATTTTTCATTCCAGCGGTGGAGACACTGGGGTGGCGATAAGGAAAGGTTGTTTGCTTTGACAAGGTTCGTGGTTAGGTGATCTTTGCTTTCGACTCCTAGACACACTGCACACTGCAGGAACAACTGACCCCCGCTGGATGCACTCATCTCAAGATCTAACTAATTACGGTGCTTTAACGGGAAAGGAAAGCCCAATGTTGTCCCAACTCTTTCCGAAAAGCGTGCAGTAGAGGTGCTTCCGAAATGGTGGCCTTGCTGAGTTGACGAACATATTGGGCGCCTTCTAGCAAATGTTCCGAGAAGTACACTCATTAAGCTGAAGGATTCAGTAGCGAAAGATTACTTGTACCGATAGCAACCTTCAAGTCTTTTTAATGAAGGCTCAGCACAGATCGGTGAGATAATTATAAAAAATCCTTTCGCTCGTTGGCATATGAAATGTGATACTTTTCGCGCATGATTTGTGGCAGATTCGTGATACGAGTCTGTGTGATTTTCTTCTTAAATGTATTCCCTAAAGGTAGTACGACGTAAACACTCCATAAGGAAAAACAGTGACCTCGATATTAAGAAATTCCCGCCACTGTCGCCTCAATCGAATGGTCGCTCCGAAGTCAAACTCCTCTAATTAGTCACCAAACCTCCTGAGGTAATTATTACATAAAAGTTTAACAACTAGAAATACACCAACCATAAGCAATTAGTGGCTGCACATTACCTCAGGCCGCCCTGAAGCCCCTTCCAGCGCTGTTTCCCTTTCGCTGCTGCTGCTGCTGCAGAAGGACGCCCAAAGGCTTGCGACGCGTCGTGTGACAGGTAACTTAATTAAACCATATTGCTTGCGTCTCGTAAGAGCGTAATTGTCGCCAGAGGCTATCGTTGAATTAGTGCTCTAGCTGTGTGTTTGTGAACCGTAATGATGGCATTTTGGTTGCGTTGTGTTACTGCGCTGCACAAAGCCTCAAGCACGGACAAAGACATACATTGAGAACGCGACACATGTTGGGTGCTTTGCGGTTTGAAAAGGGTTTTAATCGAGTGGAAAGAAAACGGTTCGATTAACCTATTTTTCTGAAGGGTTTTTGAGGGGTCGTTTTCTTCTCGAAACGTGCATTAATTATCCCTTGGATCGATTTATTATGACAAGTTGTTTCCGGCTGCCGGCTAAATTTGAAGCCTTTCCTGAAAGCGCTTTCCTGAAAGTTGGTTATGAAGAAATTCGAACGGAAGTGCCATTGATTTCCGCTCCTTTATTACCAGAAAGGCCCGAGTCGGATCGAACCTACAATTAAAATCGAATCTTTGGTGTGTCTTTCTCGCATAGTAGCTAGTTCGCGTTCTGTACAACCTTTTCCGGTTATTTCCACCAAAACATCGAGGCTTCGATGTGCCGGATGTTGGATGGCTTTGGCATCCTTTTAATTCATATAGAAACACGTACCATTTTGGTTACGACTTTTGATAAGGAATACTTCTTGACCCCTGGGCCTCCGCACGGCGGAATAGCAAACACTAATCTGCAATTCCAATCGACTACCCTTGAAGCCATTTCGGTTCGGTTTTCACTCCATCGTATAATTACAGCGGGAAGAATTTATGGCTTTTTATCCTTCACTCACCCACCCCCGTGTTTGATTCTTACTAATAATTTGAGTAAAACATCGATTTCATAATTACCATAAAACGAACATAAAACAATTCCTGGCCCATTCCGATTGGGTTGGAGCGATGGCTAGCAATGGCCCTTTCGCGCGGCCCTGCTATTTAATGGCCGATCGTGATCCGGGATCGAATGGTCGAGGTCAAGCGAAAGAAGCTCATTCTCCATATCGCGCCGCCTCCTTCCTCCCAGGCAATAGCTTCGGCACGCAAAAAGGAAAAGCAATTTTCTCTAATGCAATCGAAACCGCCGATTACGGCACAACGCACGCTTTCACTCTTCCTATTTATATATTACCCGGCTGCCCCATCCGTCGGTGGGGCGCGAGGAGGTTTGGCAAAGAAATGAAGCCATAAAATGCTTCCCAACTGCTTCAAAACTTTATCCTTGGCTCGCGGTTCGATCACGCGGCCCGGAGTGGAGCGAAACTTTAACTGTTGGCAGTAAAAATATCCAACGGTCATAAAAATCTATCCAAAAGTCGTAACGTTTACTACTTTTAAGTTGAATAGCCGTTCGGACAGCGGCAGCTCGCTCTACTGGACGGGATAGTCTTTTCGATAAGCAGTTCGCGAGACACACTCCTATATTTATGCACACCGAAACTCCGAAGGCAGTATAGAAGCCAACGTCTCCTCGCACCACTCGAGCTGCTTTTTATTGCTCCGGCACAATCCAATCTACCAAATAGGTAGGGAACTCAATCATATCGACATTTTTAATGATCAATCTCGGCCCCATTACTCCAAACTTTTCAATTGAAACCCCCCTGAAACCCGGACTGCTCCAAAAAACACTCCCATTAGCGAATGTAGCGACAAACCCTTCGCAGTCGTACGATCCAACATTAGAACTCACGTGACCGCGTTTCCCGTTCGTTCGATTATTGTGTTGCGATAATGGCGTGCTTAATGAGGCGAAACGGAACCCATCGGGAGGGAGGAACTTTGCAGCGTAAGTGGGGTAGCCTGATTTATTGCCGGCCCATGTATTTCGTTCCGCGCTGATGAAGCGCTCGCCGATTGAAGGCAATGCAATGCAATCACTCTGCTGGCTACTGTCAAATGGGCAAACCAGTCAATCCATCATCCGCGTCAGCCGCCATTCCGGTTCCGGGAATGCGTTATGCGCTTGTTTGTAGAGTGGCTTTTCCACGCAGCCCAGCGCACGGTGGGATTGGTCTGGATGAATTAATAATGCAAACCGTTTTTCAATAACCTCGGCGCGACCGCCGCATTTAATGACCGGGAGCGTGGAGCGTAGTATTATGTTGCTAGTTGCGTCCTGTCGCCCTTTTGTCCCTACCGGTCTTGCCAACGCTACAAAGTAGAGGGTTTGCGCCACTCCGTGGACCTATTATTGGACAAACATTGAGCGGCCGCGAGAGTGTTGATTGAAGGAAAATGGGACTTACAGGTGAGCCTAAAGACACGAAGAAAGTTCCTACAATGTTACAATGTCCTACAATGCCGGACAGAGCCGCAATTAAATGTCCGCAGCAGAGGAAACTCTATCTAACAATCAAGCTTTATTGAAAGTTTCCCCGTAAGCATCATGTTAATAGAACTGTAGAAAGCATAAATTACTCTCCTGCAGGGTTCAACGAGTTCACGTTCAAGCTTGGCATGAAAACTGACTCCAAAGCCAAAACCAAAAAATGAAAACGGGGAAAAAATGTTATTTAGTGTTTTTTTCCGTCCCGGCTTGACGCATTACCAATCCACACGCCGAGGGCTACAATGAGCACCTTTGACCCAGTGGCGCCATCGACCTGCTGTGCTGCATAAGCATAAATTATTGAACACACCACACAGTCGGGATGGTTTTAAGCGCGACAATTTATCGTTTCGATTCGATCGGAGGCCCTTTTCCCATGCATTCCTGTCTTCTCGAAGGGGTTTCCAGGGCTTTATCCCTCTGGTGGGAAAGTATGTTGGAAAAGAGGAGAATAAAACTTTATGCGGACTAAGACTATCTGGTCGGATCGATCAAGTCTGAGTGGCTAGAGGGCGTGCTGGGAATCGGCTTCCAAAATCCAAAACTCCAATCCACAACATGTCCACGGCGATCGGTTGAATGATGTCACAAAAGGCAATAAATGAGGCTCAATGCAGGAAGTCTATTTCCTCTTTGGTCTAGCGGTCGGCAGACATCGTCACACGGTTAGTGTTGATGGGCTTTGCGGTACATTTTGGGCAATTTCCCAAGCGCTGTAAAGAAGCTGTCATTACGCCAGCGGTCAGGCATCATCATCATCTTCACCATCTGTACTATGCACTACCATCGCATGGAGCTCTATTAAAGTGACCGAAAGTTCTCTAAACGGAGAAAAAGCTACATCAAAGAGGCACAACATCAAGCACAAAAACCCAAAAATAAAATCCACCAAAACGAACGCGCAAGATGTTCCCGGGAATTGAGAATTCAAAGGTAAAAGGCAGCTCCGAAAAACTGGCCCCGCAGCACACGCACACACGAAAAACGCGGAGAGAAACATAAAACATTAAGCCCACCAAATTCCGTTCAAGCTGGATGCTCCGCCCGATTTTATGCTGCTTTTCCGTCTGCTGCTGCTCCTTCGGCCCATCTAATGCGGCCACCAATCGGTCCGTTTCATTTTTCTGTCTCTTGTTGCGCCCAGGCCCAGGGGAAGGCAAGAAGAGATCGCCGGTTTCATCAACCTCATCATCACCCTCATCATCATCATCATCGTCGTCGTCATCCCCGTCTTGGTGGTTCTCTTTTTGCCGTTTCTAATGTGCTGCCATAGAAACAAAGCCATCAGCCCGATGGCTTTGACTGCGCATCATCGGCTGCCGCCATGATTTTTGTGTACACAGGCGCGCTTTTTTGTGCACGCTGTTCGGCGATTGCCGTGCCCCGGTTGCGCCCTCTTGCTCTTCTAGGGTGTGTGTGTGTGCGAGTGTGCGTTTGGGGTATGCGCGCGCACCCCATGCGGGGGTTTTCTACGGTTGGAGCATCTCTGTATGGGTGATTTTCCGCTGCGAGTTTGCTCAGTAAGAGCCTTTCGGGAATGTGAAACGGAAGGTCATTTGGTACATAAAAGCCCTTGACTTTTTACGAAAATTTTTGGGATACTGTGCATATCGTTACATAGTGGCGAAAGGAGATTTTCCTTATAAATTGCAACATCATTCGATTTAAGTGGATATGCAATATGCGGGCTTTCCTGCTAATCGTCAATCAAAATCAATTTACCTGCCATCGTTCAGACAGCAGCGATAATGGAGCACATGGCATACAGGCAGCTGGCCAACATTAGGCACATTATTATGCTAGACACATCAGCGTCCTTCGGGGCTCGGAAATTGGATCAAACTTACGCGTTGCCCACCGGAGTAACACATCTTCCAACCTTCCCAAACACGTGCCACAGAATAGCGTCCGATCATGCGATGCGCGTTTTCTTAAGAGCTTAATTTAAATTCAATTCCCCCAAACACACACACACACCCGACTCATTTTGTATCGTGCTGCCGGCTGTACCACTGGTTGCTGACGATGGAAACATAGCAAAAAAAACATCAAACCTCATCTCCCGGGGGCTGATTGAAATGGAACGAGACGAGACTCGCGCAGAAAAACAACACACCAGAATCGTAAAATATAAAACCGGATTGGGAAGAATAGCAACGAAATCACCGGCAGCGATTCTGGCCAGGGAAGAGGGAACCAGAGAACCAAGAACTCCTGGCCCCACGTTCCGCTGGTTCCTGATTGCGCATTGCAAAAAACTGGTGAGGATGGGAGAAAAAAACCTGTTAAAAAAGCACGGTCGGAGAGCATTAAACGCAACCGCAAATAATGGCCAACGAATTTTCGGTCTTCTTTTGCCGGTTTTGGCCAAGTTTGACATCCAGCAGGAAGTAAAAACCAAACACCACGTAGCTGGAACGGCCTCTGAAAGGTAAAAGCCTCCATCGTGCTGTCGTTTTTGGAACCGTCGCGATCAACATTATAATTTGTCCCGTGCTGGTCTGCTCGGACGGGCACTTTAAAATGGGCTTTTGTAAAGGTTTGTATTAAATTAGGGATTGGAGTTTAAGCGTGTTAATTTGTGCCGTAATGTTTTACACTAATTCTTCACCATTATTTCAACTCAAGGGGCGAGGTTCCATCTGGAGCATTCAAACTCAACTCCGAGGGCAATAATCCAACAGCAGGACCGTTTCCTCATCATCGATAATGATGTAAACTTCCAGCTCGAATTATTAACTACAACATTCTGACCATTCGGAACTCGGCGTTGCTAGTAAAGATTTTTCTTCCATGAAGAGTTCGCTCCACGGATCATCCAAATATGGCGGCCGAAGCAACTGGACTCACTCCCCGCCGTGCCTGAGAACCGCTCGCTTAATTTATTCCCATCTAATTAGGGGAGAGATTTTTCAATCCGACCTACGGAGTGATTAAATTGTTTCTGGAAATTTGATACTTTATCTAGTCGCGAGGAACTCCGGAGGTCATGGGGTGTTGGACGTGCTGTGTTGTACCGGAGACCGTTCTTGTGGCTAATGAGATCGTAAAGTTGAAATGCACGACCAACAGCAACCAACAGCACCGGTTCCTCCAAAATGACTTAGAAAGATGAAACTTTGGACGCCCTCGGTTCGTCGCCATCTTACACACCATCATCATCATCATCATCACCATCATGATCTTGATCTCTCCTGTAGTCGACAGCATTGGAGTGTCTATGCTCATTGGCTAGCTTGTGGTAATAGGGCTTACTTCAATTTATACGTCTACGAGAGGATGTTTTGACTCTTTGGCCGGGTTTTATTCAGCTGACCCCTGTCTGGACCACTCTCTGGTGCGCATTCGATGTTACTTTATTACCGTCTATTGCTTGCCTCGTTCTACCCAAACCTCACGATGGGCCGGCTGTGAACGATGGCACAGACGAAGATAAACATAAAAACAAAGTTTAGAAAAGATCTCGCTGGCCTGGAGCGCTTGGATATCAACTCCAAAACACTGGCCGGCGAGATCTTGTTCCTAAAAAATGGCGCACGGTACACCGGGGCCCACTCGCGGCTCAAAGCTTGGTAGCTTTATTTCCCTTCTCGCCGTGTTCCTTCTCTGCCGCGTCCTAACCCCCCTGTAAGATGTGGTCGTTTAAAATAAAGAGTTTATACATTGGACAGCGCACGTTAAATTCCCCCCCGCGAATGGAACTCTTTCTTTTTCTTCTGCCTCTCTCTCCCTCTCTCTTTCTCGTTCTAGCTACCGGCCGGTCCAATCGCGGCACGACCCGGCGCACCGCGAAGGTCTTAATGTATTTTCATAAATTATCAAATTTATTTTCATTCTCATTTTAGATAACGAACGCATTCGAGCGGGCGAACGACACACCGAAACAAGAACTCGCCTTCATCCGCGCCTTCGGTCGCCATCTGCTGAGAACGTTTCCCCTCTCCCTTCCCTCCCTCTGTTCCACATTCTTGCCGCAGGTTATTTTCGTTGAATTATAAATTCAAATCTTCTTCCCGATTCCTCCTCCGAAACGTTCTCCGGAATGAGAAAGTATCTTAAAAGTCCCTCCCGCGTTTCCTACTTTTTACCGATGGAATCATTAAAGTGCATTTTTCGAACTTTACAACCTGTCGTCTGCACGCTTGCCTGCCTGTCCTCTGCCCTTCACAACCAACTGACTCATTTTTTTTTGTGGGTGCTCATAAAGTGCAGCAAGGTCCCCGTACGGATAGACCAATCAAAAGACGATAATCGGGAATTTATTTTCCAAACTTTTCTTCATCCACCAAACAAACATTAAAAGGCCCACCGCCATTTGCAGCGCGGTGAAAGCTGGGGGAGGCTTTTCTTTACTTACTCTCCCGTCCCGTCTTGGTGGAGACATATTCGATGGATTCGAAGCCAAATTAATGTATCGCTCGCTGGGCGCAGAGTGGTCAGTTGCTTTGGTGCAGTGTTACCTCTTAATGCGGATCGCATCATGAATTAATCCTCACCGGCACGAACGGAATGGCGACGATCGGGCATCGGGACTGGAATGCTCATTACGTGGCGGCAAGCATGAAAAGAAGCTTACGAGCGGAAGGGATAGTTTATTGCGCACAGCTTAAGCTAGGCGGTGGAGAGAGTTGTAGGGCTTAGAAAGATGTTGCATAGAAGAAATTAATTACCGAAAAGAGGATGGTGCAAGATTAGTCCGTCATGTCCCAGGTTAATCACGGTGAATTTCTTTTGCATTTGAAAATTTATAATATTTTGTAACTTCTTCTTCTCCTCCGCTTCAACAAGATCTTCGCTTATATCGCTTTCCGCTCACACTGCCATTCCCGAACATGGCAAATGAATTCAATCTCGAGCAAGAGCAACAGAAAGACTGCAAGAAAAACCAGTAACGCCAATTTATCGCGTGCTTCATTCCGAACGCAGTTTACCTTCGCTCAATGGCCGTTTCGTTTCGCTTTTCGGACCCACGACCATTTGTGCGTTTGATTATTTCGTTCGGTGCGTTTGTAGTGCTTAAACAGCAGTGCACTCCAACAGACCAACCATCCACGCATTGATCGCCTTTTATCCGTTTCGGTTGTCCGTTCGCTACTTGCTGCCATTTGTCTCCGAAAAGTCTCCGCCAGATAAGGCCAAGCAAATGAAGAGGAGGGGGGAAGGTCTCCCTGCAAAACCTGCTAGCAATTCGGCAAGAATAAACGGGCGGAAAATGATATTTTCGGCAAAGTAAGAACTCACGCGCTTTTGAAAACGGAGATGAAGCAAACAAACAGGCTCCGGACGGCCGTCGAACGGAAAGGCGAAGCTTTGTGACATGTGCGCCCGTGATCACATTGGAGCATACACACACACACACACATACACACGGGAAGCGCACACAAGAAAGATGGTTGCCCGGGCCCAGGCACCGAACGCACCGAAAACTGGAACGCAAGGCAACCACCATTAATTAACCGAGATGGGATGATATTAATATAAATTTTGCCTTAATGGTCTTAATTCCCGGACAGCTATATCGTGGTCGTTGCGTCGTTCGGGCCGCCGTCCTGCGAGCCTCCTTCGGAACCGCGGACCGGATTTATCGTTCCGAAAAAGGGAACGGCGGAGGTTTTTGCGCACCCAGAGGCGGGAGCTGATTGTATTCAAAATGGAGGATTTAATATAGAGACCAGCGAAGACTGGGGTCTTGTCCTCTCGCCTCGCCCCTCCCAAGGCCCTTAGCTCTGCACACACACACACACACACACGAAATTCGAGGAACGACATAACAAATAACCGGCTACCTGTTGTGCGGTTGAATGACTTTTGCATAAAAATGATCTCGAAGCGGGCAAACGAGCAAGACATCGTCGACGCCGGTTTCGGGCGTGAGCTTGCGGTGGACATTTAATAAAATTATCCAAAGAATTAAAGGAACGGAAGGTGGAAGGAGGTCGGCGGGAGGGAGTGACGAGACGAACAAAACATGGCTGGACACAAATTTTTCATCAGCAGCAGCAGTTTCGCCTTTCCGCCGATACGTGCACTGGTCCGCTGGTTCGTTTATGAGGTGAGAGTCTTCTGCCACGGTGAAGGTGATGATGGTTTGGAGCTTTTTTGTGTGATGAAATAAATATTCATACTCCAAAAAAAACGATGGCTCATCAATTTACGGAACCTTAGCCACGAGGCAAAGTCGTATAAAACATCAATAATTGTACTTTATGAACTCCCTCCGCCTAACGATTTGCCTACCGGAAAGTTAATCGTGATTCAGTGGATTATGTGTCGATAGGGTGAACACTTAAAAAGTAGGTAGCTGTTTTCCATTTTTGCTGCATCTATTTTGATAACAGATAATTAAAGCCATCGATCGTGGAGTCACCGGAGAGACCGACTCCACTTTATTCCAATGAATCAATGCACGGCCCCAGTCCCGCGGCCCGCACCAAATAGTGTCACCGAGGCTGTCCTGCTGATAGTTTGTGATGATCGAAACCACTTACATCTCGATCTCATTATTGGCGCACCGCTCAGCAGGGTAGCGGTAATGAATTCATTAATCGAAACACGGAACTACACCAGCCCAGCTGCATCACTGCACCGATTCCCGCGATGCAAGGCCCTATGCTACCTCCTGCCGCGAGAAGCGGACGATACGATACGGCATATAAATTACAATCGAACCATTGGCCATGTTTTGCGTGCAGCTTTCCACAGCTCATCGATCGAGTCATGTCGCCGCGCCGTCCCCGGCCTCCTCTAATGAGACGCTTCCTGCACCATTTATGGGCATCGCAAAGCATCGGGGTTCGATATCTCGGCCCCGAACGATCGATTCGATCGCTCGAGCTCGTGGCGCACTTGGCGAGGTGATCGAGAAAAATCGAATTTATTCAGCAAAACGATAACTTCTGCTCGAGCACCCGCTGCTTTGGCCCCGATGGCACATCGTTATCAGCATCGCCTAGCCGACCTCCATCTCGCCAGCACACACAGCCAGCAGGGATGGTCGCGGCAGAGAGTTATGGAGGAAAATTATGCACAATCATTCCCGTATCGATGACGATGCGCTTTTGGTTTTTACGATATTGTTTCAACACCGAACCTCGACCACCTTATCTGCTCCCCTCGGTGGAGGATCATGCGGGTGGAATGAAATCGATTACGTTAAAATATATTCCCGCTTTTTCCCAACAGCGCGGGATCATCCACGCCATCATCGCACGATAGTTTATCTCAAGCGAAGCAGGATAAGATGGGTTCAAAAGCCATAGCCACAGCGAACTGAAATGGCCGGAATAACGCTCCTGCGGGTGGGCGGAGGTGAGTAAGCCGGTTGCTAATAAAAAGAGAAAATTCGTTGCCACGATCCACCCGCAACGCGCGATTGGGTAAATTTAATAATAAATGAGAATATCATTATTATTTAAAATTTATGTATATGTAAATGGAAAACACAACACGCAGCAAGGAAAAGAGAAGGAAGGGCTGCCTCTCCTTATTCAATTTTCGCTTCGTACGCGGCTCCCTGCCGGGAGCTACACACAATCGTGCCCCGGATGGAACAGGGAAAAGCATCCGAACGTGGGCGAACTTGGGCAGGCCGGCGGTCTCCTTCTGCCTAATGATACGACAGGGGCGGGCGGCGCAACATGAATTCGCCTCCCGCTGATAACGACCGCAGCGAGCCACAACTCGCCCGGCAAGATGGAGGCCCATGGAACATGACCCAACAGAAATTCGAAAACTCAAAAAAAAAAGCCCTCGCTAGTGGCAGGAAATTGGAGAGCGGCCAGAATTGGGAAATAAAGCGAAGAAAGAATATTAGTCAATGGGGATGAATTTTCCTTCTAGCTCGTTTTTCTCTGACTCCCCCCCGAGAAAAAAAAATGATGCCACCATCATCATCGCTTGCTGCTTTCTTTCGCGCTCGGAAGGGAAGTTAGGGTGAAAGGGGAATTAAATTAAAATGAAAAATCATTCAGCCCGCGTTCGAATCGGTGTGCTGCAGGGAACGAAATTACATTAGGAAAGGGTATTAGATTATTGATTTCTCGCTCACACACTCATCCTCCATTTTTGAGAGATCAATATTCTTAAATTTTACTGTACATATGATGAGTTTCTGTTGCTTTAAAAACAACTAAATTTCTTGTAGTGATTTCGTTCCTTTTTGTTCTAACGGAGCTGGAGAATCAGTTACATCTCATCCTCAGGTGAGATGGGAGCCTCATTTCCAACCGATCGTTCGTTGCGCTCTACGAACATATAATTTCGGCATCATCAATCACACTCCCCAAAGGTTCGATGTAAAAACGGGCACGAACCCACCGCACCAGCCTACGGATAGCCGCACCTACACGAACACAGGGACAGAGAAACGATGGACGGGATCTTGCCATTGGCAGTCGATGAGGAGGGAAACAACCAGCACGTTCACCGCTGCTACAAAATGAACGAAAATTAAGAAATGATGTAGTTGTTTTTATAAATTATCCATCCAGTTATTAACAACGTAATTGCGTTCTGTGTTGTTGTGATTGTTTTCTTGAGCATTTTTGTTGTGCTACGCTCTCTGCCGCGGTTCTGGCCTGCCCTGTTAACATGGTCTCCCGGGTCGACGCTAATAAATCAATTAAATTATCCTCGATCCATCAAACGCAGCGAGTCTTGGGTGCCGTTTGCCGTGGGCGGGTAAGGACGATCTAAAGAGAAATCTGAGGGCTTCAAATGATAATTCTTTGATCGTTCTGGAAGAGGCTGTTCAAATGGGGAAGTTTTATGAATTGGTTTAGGGAGTTTCAGGTATGGGTTGCGATCACCCAAGAAGGAAGCTGAGAGGCAATCGATCGTATCGCAAGTAATTTGTTGCGTTTTTGTGAGCTTAGAATATATTGAAATTACGTTTAGAGACGTTGGAGCCTTGTGATTGATTGTGGGCACTTAACAATTGATGTAAATGACACTCATTTACGTCCAGGCGATGAGCTATTGGATGGTGTACGTACTGGAATGGCGTTTAATGCCTGAAACGTGTGATAATAAACATCAAAGAGCTAATATTCTTTTGCTCATTCACTTTTGTGTTAATGGAGTACTTGTTCGTAACGCTAAAATTGCTTCCATTTATTACTATCGTTGCCGTTAAGTAACTATAAAAATTCGTTACCGGAGATACATTTCACAGCAACAGGTTTCGATGTCGCCTTGCAAGGATCAAAACGATAATTAATTGCGATTTCATTGAAGTGCTATCAATTAACCGTGTACTTCTTACTGAAGCTCTTGAACACTTCTTCCAGTCGAAAGCTTTTTATTGGTATTCGCTCATTTATTGAACAAAAATCCTTCCTATTGCTAATCAAACTACGTGTCTGCAAGACTCCATCAGCTACTTAATATTCAGATTTCCTTTTCACTTCCTGCAAAAGCGAAACATTGCACAAGACTCATTGTCTAGTTCATTAATTTTATAGCCTCACCCCATCGCCAAAACCAAAACATGTTAATTTCTCTTCCGAAACGAATTCAATTCTAGCCTTTCGAGCACATTTTTCCAACCCCACTCCCCTTAACCATGCATTTCATGTTTGATTTGTAGCCGCGTCTCGCGAACGGCGTGACTACCTACAGGGCGATTCTTCATAATTTACGAGCCATCGTTCGAAGCGTCACGGATTGTTTGTTGATTTCTAGCTTGCGACCAGGAGCCTCCGACAGTTCAATAAAATCCATCCGACCGGTGTGTGCTCCCTGATTGCCTTTGTTTTACTTTCTTTTTTGGGGGCCCAACACCGGCCAGCAGAAAGAAAATCATAATTCCAGACATGGCAAGCAAAGCTTCCACCGGCAAGGTTTATTCGCGATCGTAAAATTTATTGCACCCGAAAAACTTTACCCCAATAAAGCATATCAATCGGGATGGATGAAAGCGTTCCGAAAGCGTGTTACAAAAAAAGGTGAAGATATTATTGCTTTCCGTTTCGTACCGCTGAACGGCTTCAAATCATTCAAATCGACGGCAGATGAGCAGACATTCGTTCACGTCCAATTCCTGTCGGTTGGCGTGTTTGCCGTCGTTTGGTGACCGAAACAAATAAAACAAGTTTGAAAATGAAATTAATAAAACAAAACATTGGGAACAGCGGCTGCCCTGCCCTTTGCCATTCACTTCCATTAAAAAGCGAAATTTTCAAGCGGCAAAACCTAACATAAAGCATCAAAATTCGCCCGAAAGGGAATAGGAATGTATCGACATTAAAAATTATGTTCGCCAAGCTAGCTTCATTTCCAGAACTCGGAACACACACACGCACACAAAACAGTTCAGCGGAATCACACGAAGCAGTCGAAAAACGCAACCATCAGATCATCACACGATGCCAACACGGGCGCTATAAAAATGGCCGCCAATTTCAAACGTGACAGGATGGCTTTCCCCCTTTCTTCACCAGGACCGTTTTGGAGGAGAACCGTGGCCAGCTTTGGGCTTTGGACGGGCAGTTTGGAAACAATTCGGTGGCAGTTTTCTCGGTGGACGGTGAAACGGTGCTCGCTCTTTCGCATGATTGTCGCGTTCTACGCCATTCTTTACGCGTGATTTTTTATTCTTATATTTTGTTGCCTCTCTCGCTCGCTTTTATTTTCCATTTCCACCGAAAGGTTTCGTCCGCTTTGAGGTCACCTTTTACATCGCGAGCGCGTTTAGTGGATTGATATTTTTCACTCCGAGACCGCGGTCGGTCCTGAAAATGCTACTCTCCCAGGCAGTGCTGTTCGTTTGAAAACCGTTTTAAATCTCCATAATCCATGAAATATTTATATCTTCACGCACACTCCGCATGCACCGCACCACCACCAGTGCTGATGATGATGATGAGGTTGCTACGCTAAATTGAAATAAAAACGGGAACTAATGTGTTATTTTTGATAATCAGCCAAACTCTGCCAGACTCGGATCCGTTTCCACCGGGCCCATGCCCTGATTGCTGACTTTCTGGGGGCGCATTTGTGAGTGAGACAAGCAGCAGAGACGAATCATTTATCACGACTGCTGTTCTGGTGTTTTTGTTTTTCCCCTTTTCCCGTTGTTTTGTTTCACAACGCGCGCCTGTGATGGAGATGATCATGCTTTTCGTACGCGTTGCATACTCGTTCGGGAATGGAGGCTTTCTCGGTGTCTTTCTGCTTTTCGTGTCGTCATCCTTGGTGGCTAAAGGTATCGTACCATTGTGCCGATCAGTGTACCGTTTTCACGTGACGTTTAATCATCACGAGTTTTGCTAAAAACGGAAGCCAGAGTGGACCATCTATCCCCGCTCGGTGTGTGTGTGTGTGTGTCTGCACAGTTTTGAATTTTAAATAATAGTAAGTAACACGAGACGGGCACGGCTACCGGTGCCGAAATAAAGTGCCAAAGTGTGTGAGTGTACCGGATCGGATTCCTTAAATAGTTTCGTGCCAGGGCTGACGGTGACTCTTGGCGGCATGTGCAAGGCGACGAAGTCGATTAAGTTTCATATTTCGTAGCACAAATCAATCGGCGACGGGTAAACTTTGCGGGCTGCGGTAGTCATTAGCTTCATCTACTTTGGTATGGGAGAATGCTGCCCAAAGAGACATTTCATTCCCATGAGTCACAAAGGTGGAGTTGGATGGTTTTAACTATTCTCAATTTGACCTTGATTAGGCAACACTTGCTACTTATTCTTTTCTTTCAATTTAGCATCATTTTCCTTATTATCCTATTGTCATTGAATGGTTTCAATCTTTAAGAGTAATTCCCATTAGAGAACCTTCAACACTGTTGTTTGCTAAACTGGCTTGTAAATTTGACGATTGTCAAAGCAGAAAGAAACCCTCCGGCAAGGGTTCCTCCCCCCTTTCTGAGAGCTCCCAGTTTGAGCAACACAACCAGTAATGTGTCAATTTTCCTCCATCAAACATGTATGGAAAACGGCCGTGCGTGCCAAACTAAATTAGTCAAATCTCGAATCAACTACACCATTAAGCAATTCTCGGACGAACGAATCAAACAGAACCATCCTACCAACCCGCTACCCACCCGACACCCGAGCTGCAGCTGGCAGTCCAAACCACCATCCGATCGGGATCATCAGCCACACGAGCTGGGGGTAGAATTTAGGAAAATGGCAGAGACAGACTAACGCCCGAAACACAAACGATAATGGCGGCTCACGATGGAACCCATCACGGACCCCGGCCGCATCGAGGCAGTGCGCCCCGCCAAGACGATGCGCGTTTCGGAGAAACAGAAATCACCCATAATGAGATAATTTAAAGTTTCCAAATTAACTCCCCAAAAACGAAGGGAAAGCAAAGCGAGCGAACCGGGCAGAACTCTCCGATTCGTGGTTGCCTCGCCACAGGGAGTGGGGGGGGAGATGATGCCGTGTACGAGTTCTCGTGGTGCTTCGTTTTGAAGATTTATTTTTATTTCATCCTTCACCCGACCGGCGGTCCGTGCGTTCCTGTGGCAGGACAGACGATGCCTTCATTGGAAACCCTGAACGGTGGGTCCCCCAGGCTCCCAGCAGGGAAGAAACGAGGGAAAATTTTTGATTAGCATCAACCCCAAAACCTTAGACGCGTCGGGACGCTGGGTTTCGTAAACTGTGCGCGCTCCAAAACGACCTAAAGGGTTGTTGCTCCACGGGAGGAAACAGAAACGACCGAAGCTACATGCGGAGACGAACACCTCAAAAATGAAGGAAAAGAGGAAAAATACGCCGCGTCTTGCTGGTTTGTCCGTGGAGTTTGCCTCGATCATAATGAGTTAGTTACACTTAACATGTTTTTCAAGGTGCGCTGCGGTAGAAGAGCACGATCCTCACAGGACGTTTGGGGTTTTGGGGAAGTGGTCAGATATGAAGTGATCGTTCGTTCTGTTTTATTCTCGGACCGATGCAAGCTTGTGATCAAATCTAATGGAGCTCTCAAGAAAGGCAGATAAGGCTTGAATCTTGAATGCTTTTAAAAGCGCTTTTAAACTTCGATAAGAGCGCTGCAGACAGAGTGTCTGAAGAAAGTTTGAAAGTTACAGGAAACAGTTCTAATCTAATTAGCAGAACATTACTTCACTCATTGATGCATCCATTTTCTCTTTAACTCGTTGTACATCATTTATTTCTAGAAAAACACGAGCTTTACGTTTAACGAACTATGCATAATAAAGTTGGCTTGTAATGTTTGGTGGTAATTTACCACGAGAAACACTTACCAATCTCCCTAATTGGCAATTTATTAATTAAAGCTAGCTCTTAACACGGCACAGTGCGAAGCGCATCCTCACACGATATTTCACGCACGATTTATTTATTCGCCACTTTGCGTTGCCTGGCGGGTCTGCTCTTTCATCCCCGCGCTTCTAAACGAGCCTTTCCTCAGTTCAAGAGGAACTAACAATGCCCCAGACACGATTATTGTCCCGGGGCCGTGCATAATCCACGTGCATTCGTTCGCGCAAGACGCGATTACCTACGGGAGTAACGACTTTAATGAGCATAATGCCGGCCTGTCTGTCCAGCAATCAAACAAACGCAACGCACTGTGCAGCTTAAAATAGCAATAATGTACACCCCCTGTTTCGGGGGGCGGCATAGGAGCCAAACGAGCCCTCCAATTAGGAGTCACCCACGCCCACCCAAACACCGCTCGGGAAGAGCGAAGGAATGCATGTGGCCCGTGGCATCAACAGCTCCGAACGTAATAGTGCATCCAGCGCACGATCGGTGCCACCGCCGGCTCATTAACGATGCTAATGAAATTGTGAAAATCATCAACATTAAGATGTGGAGTGGACCTCGGGCAATGCTCTCCCTGTGTCGACTGGTTGTTCAATGGCTGGTGCCGGTAAATTCCTTTCCCTTAAGTGCTAATCGTCTCGAGGGACGATCGTGACTAAACCACACCACACTGCATGCTTGTGGTGGTGCTGCAAAAGGGACACAACCTTGCTCCACAGCCACACAAGCAATTTACTGCAACGCACACTACAGTGCAACCTTTTTTCAGCTAGCGTTGCAGTTGTGTTGTTTTTGTTATCCTCGAAATTAATCACCAACAAACAACAGAAACGTTTCAGTGCGGTTTGGGGACAGGGAGGGCTTCCTCTCCCCTCCACTTCAGCCTCATTTGCATGCTAATGTGTTGGCGATGCAAGGCGCCGATTTTCTTTCCCAGTCCCTCATATCCAGCTGCCAGTTTTTTTTTATCTGCTTTAGCTAAAACTGCACAGTGCATGCGTTCGGCCAGTGGACCGACTGCCACCCAGTTGATTGGCCCAGTCCCGGAAGCTCATTTCCATCGTGCTACCGTATGTGTGTGTGTGTTGAATAATTGAGAAATTATGCACAATTTAAATGAATTTGTTCAGTAATTATTCACCTTTCGAGCCTAGCTTTCCTTCGGCCACGGACGTTCGGTGGAAACTGGAGATTGTGATAAAAACGGTGTCCGTTTTGAAGGGGGTTAGGGCGAAGGGGTTTGACTATCATCCACTATCCGTCGAGTTGCAGGGTTAGGCCGTAAATTGTGTTATCAATGTCACAATCTCGTTTACTTCACCATCGATAAACAACACCTCTGAACGGGCTGATAGTATCGAACCGTATAGGTGCGGGTTGGTGGCGATAGTTGCTACATTGTTGCTAAATTAATTGTTCCAAATACATTGTTGGGTAATTTAAAGTGATAAATAATTAAAAATAAAGGCGGTTTATTTTCGAGAACATATTTCATCGTAAACGTTGTCAATTGCATCACCTTGTGCTAGGTCAGTAAGACAAGATAAGATAAGAAGTAACAGCTGAGTCGCTTCGTTTTACTGCCTTGTTCTTTTATAGTCAAGATATATGCTTATGATAGGCAAGATATGCTTATGATAGCTTTAATCGGTCACATCCCTCAGCCCGAATCGAAGTGGCACGGCCGGAGTGTTGACTATTCCCATCTTCATCTTCAGCTCCCCATTGTTCCATTCAACTTCATACTGTCGCACAAACCGTGCAATAACGATTTCCATCTCCATCATGGCGAGTCGTTTTCCGATGCAGCTTCTAGCACCGAATCCAAACGGCAGATATATGAACGGATGGGCCTCCTTGCCACTTGGAATCTCTGCATCCTGCCCATCAGTTAACCAACGTTCCGGTAGGAATGCTTCTGGTTGCGGGAAGTGAGCTGCATCACGTTGCAATACCAACGACGCCATCACTACCTCTGTCTGAAGAGTGTCAAACGTTGTATTTTCTGTTTTGAAATGAAGATCACTGAGGTTTATATTTCTTACATGTTTCGGCACGCGGTATCCCTGCAGAACAATATTGTGGCCCACTTTTCGAACGTTTGCCGGAGTTGGTTGGTACAGTCGCAAGCCCTCCTTGATGCAGGATCTCAGGTATGGTAGGTTGCGTATATTTTCTGCGGTCAGTGGAGAATCAGGATGTGGAAGAATGCTTCTGAGCTCGTTACGCAGGAGTGCCTGCTTGTCCGGATTTTTAGCCAGACAGTACAGAATGCCAATGGTGCTGGATGATGTCTGCAAGACTTGAGGTGTATTAATCTCAGCTACATATTGGAATAAGGTAAGTTTATGATCTATACCGTATCGATTCCTGCCATCAGCATATCGAATGCCATTACCATCGCTATCTTCTTATCCGTTCTCAAAAGTTTTTCTAGAACGCTCTGATTGCCTTCTACCTTAGGCGCTGTTTCAATCTTTGTCACTGCTTCATCAATTTTCGCCATAACAAGACTGCGTTCAAACATTATTTATGATAAAACTGTTTAAAATATAATCTATTCTAAAACTCACTTTGTCAAGTTATCAAACTCTTTCATCAGCAGCTTGAAGGTTGGAGTTTTGAAGTATTTCCAAAGAGAAGGTTCAAATTCCAACCGGTATATCAGATCGAAAACATTTCGAACGAGCTGAAAGTTAAAGCACACGATATATCAAAAATTCTCTTTCAATCACTTCAAAAAGTCACACACCGAAATTATGGCTTTGGCCTCAGTTGTTTGTTCCGGTCGAAGAACACCCAGTCTCGTATCCAGCGCCAGAACTCCCATTGTCTCCAGAGCCCAACGATTCAGCCACTGATCGAAATCGGGCGGTAATTCCCGCTTTGCGTCACGTAAATTATTCACTCTAGGCGAAATGAAATATCAAAGCTAGATACATTCAAAATGAAAATGAAACTCATCTACCTTACATCGTCATAAACTCTCTTGCAACAGCATCCACCTGATCCACGTACAAACGAATGATTTTCGGTTGCATCATCACCGGATTGACGATCGTTCGAACCTTCTGCCACGCTTCGCCTTGCCTAGAGAGATGAGTAATTAACTGACAATACCTTCGCCACACACCTTCCCGCTCACTCACGCCGTAATGAGTCCGCTCAATTCCCCAAACACCTCCGGACGAACCCGCTGCCGATAGTAGGCCAGCGTTTCCGAACTTCTCCGTATCGGCCAAGCACCCTCGGTGCGAAACACCTTCGCAAAGTCTTCCGGTTGAAAGGTGACCACAATGTCCGGACGGCCAAACATACCGTTGATGCGTATCAGCTCACCGTAATCTTCACGCCACCGAGCAAACAGTTCCGCACCGGTAAGACCGTAATAGCGACCTACAAAACCGATTTGTTGGAGTGTTTAGCGATCGTTTATGATCGATGTGCAGCTTCTCATGGCAGATGCATTACCTCCCTCTTTCATCTCTTTCGCTAATGCAAACAACTTAGGGCTGGGGATGGTTTTGTACGGTTTCGCTGTGCTCCATTCCGGATCGACGTACTCTTTCGTTGCCGTGGTAACTGTACTTACAAATCTTTTTGAACATAAACCCTCAGTTTGAGCGTACGACCGGTGAAGCACTGTACGAAGGGTCATGATGAAGGGGTTAGTAATCCACACAAACGCACCTGACGAACGCGAAGGGGTTAGTTGAACTGAAGGTTCAACACATTGTGTTCCAGTGAAGTTTATCAAAAATCAACGAATTGATTATCTAAACGTCAGGGTGACAACCAGTCAAACGTATGGAAGATAAAGCAGGGTGAGTCTTCGAACTGTGATGGATGGCTTCATCGTGTGTTAACAGTGTTTCATGAATAACAGCTTTTATTCAACATCCAACCTTATCATCATCTAAAGAGAAATTGATAAGAATGATGACTTGGCATGTTTCTAGTATATAAACATTTTTATTCTGAGCCACCCTTTGCATTTGTATCACGTCGCCAATATTCAAATCATAGGTTACTTACTTACTTTACTGGCGCTACAAAAATCATAGGGTAGTTTACTTTAAACGTTCTTTACAAACATTATAATCCAGACATAACATAGTTTCTCATCTGTCAGTGATCTACCTCGCGCAGTTCAAACTGCAACGGATTGGAAGGAATGTTGATCAACGCCTGCTTGAAGCGTAGACTCTCATAGTTCCAGCGAAGATCAAACTGCCGCACAATCCGAGCAGTAATTATCTCCATCTCCATCATGGCGAGTCGCTTTCCGATACAGCTACGAGCTCCAAAGCCAAACGGAAGGAAAATGAACGGATTCGAGTCCTTCGCGTACGGCACATCTTCCGGGCGCTCCGATAGCCACCGTTCAGGTAGATACTCTGCGGCACGGCGGAAGTACTTCTCATTGCGTTGCAGCACTGCGGTTCCCATCGCAATGTCCGTCTGGGAAAAATGGAAAAGGACAAGTATTTCCAATGATTTTTTCTCTACAAACCAACTCTTTCCAACCGTAGTAGACTTACTCCTTTGGGGATTCGATAGCCCTGAAGTACCAGATCCCGACCTGCCGCCCGCATGTTGCCTGCTACAGGTTGGTACAGCCGAAGACCTTCCTTAATGCAAGCTCTCAGGTAAGGAAGATTGTGCATATTTTCAGCCGTCAGCGGTGAGTCCTTTTTGGGTAAGATTGTGCGCAACTCTTCCCGTAGTTTGGCCTGCTTCTCCGGATGCTTCGCCAAGCAGTACAGTATTCCAGTAGATCCAGATGAAGTCTATAAAATTGACGAATGTTTTAGATGGTTCGTAGAGGTTATGGTATCTTCCGAGAGGAATCGTACCGTATCAATTCCTGCAACCAGCATATCAAGCGACATAATCACCGCGACGTGCTTGTTGATCTTCAGCAATTTCTCCAGAACGCTTTGATTGGCCGAGTTTGAGGGTTCCTTCTCGAGTCTGAGTTTTGCTTCGTCGATTTTTGCCATGATCAAACTGTGAAGCGCATTAAAAACAGATTAAAACTTGCATTCCGTCGCTCTCGTTTGATCTGCTTACTGAGTCAGATCATCAAAGACACGCATCAGCTTCTTGTAGGACGGTGTGCTGATGTACTTCCAGAGCGATACTTCCACGTCTAGATGATACGTTAGCTCGAAGATGTTTCGCACAAGCTGTAATATGAAAATAAATTGATAATTAATTGATCAATCTTTCTATCCTCATCAATGATACACACTCCAATGATCTGCTTTGCTTCCTCCGACTGTTCCGCCTTTAGCACGCCGAATCTCGTGTCCAGTGCCAGCACACCCATCGTTTCCAGTGCCCATCGATTCAGCCACTGGTCAAAATCTTTGGGTAACTCATTCTTGGCATCTCTCATATCAGCTACACTAGAAGAAAAGGAGATCATAAAACGTCTATCCACTCATTAGACCCACGTCGAAGCTGCTCACAGTGTCATAAACTCTCGCGCTATTTCATCCACTTGTTCGATGTACAGTTTAATCGTTTTCGGCTGCATCATTACCGGGTTTACGATGGTGCGCACCTTCTGCCACTTTTCGCCATGTCTGAAAACATTTGCGCAATGATTTAACAGCTCCCTCACCGTTTGTCCCTCCTTTCACATTGAGAGACTGATAACGCGAAACTTACTCCGTGACCAGACCGCCCGTCTCGCTAAAGATATCCGGCCGTACCTTCTGCCGGTAGTACGCGAAGCTGTCGAACCCGCGGCGTATCGGCCACTGTCCCTCGTTGCGGAACACCTTCTCTATATCGGGCGGACTGTACGTCATCACGATGTCTTTCCGGCCAAACATCCCCGGGAAGCGAACGATATCGCCGTAGTCTTCCCACAAGCGGGCATGCATCTCCACCAGATCCAGATTGGCGTAGCGTCCTACCAAGAGAAGATTGTTCTTATGAACTTATGATTGTTCGTACTTCGTAGACTCTCTCACTCGTTACCATTTTTGCCAAACATTCGCGTCATCTCCAAAAACGAGGGAGTGGGGATTGCTGAGTACGGTTTCGCGTTGGCCCATTCCGGATCTTCATGTTCGACTGCTGCCTGAGCACTGAGCAATCTGCTCGATGTCGACGCACACGGAAGTACGCTGGACCGTAGCCAATGTTGCCACAGTGAAGATTTCAACACAATCATTCTGAATTCACTCACTTTAAACACTTCTCAAGAACAAGCCTCCCTACGACAAACGGCCACACAGCTGCTTCCCGAACGACTGTTTCGCACCACAATGATCTATCTAATCTGACTGCAAAGTGATTTTGTTAGCGCTAACCTATACACGTGCAAGTATGGAGTGTACACGGTTGATGTGACGCACATATACAAACCACAGACACAATCGGGCCAAAAATAGCAAAATCACTCGCTGATTATTACTCACTCACCCCATGGGGACGTTACAACCCTTGATAGCCATGTACGTATCGGATCGATAAGATAAGCAAATCGTATGATATAAGAGAAAACAATAAATGCATTTCTCAGGTTACTAAAATTTTAGTACATTTTAATACAACACGTATTTATCATCTGCATTACTGATCTACATCCCTTACTTCAAACTTCAGCGGACACCCCGGAAGGTTGATGACCGTGGTGCGAAACTTATACTCCTCGTAGTTCCAACGAAACTCAAACTGTCTTATCCACCGTGCCAGTAGCACCTCCATCTCCATCATCGCCAACCGCTTCCCGATGCAGCTTCGTGATCCAAACCCAAAGGGCAAGAAAATGAACGGATTCACATCCTTCGCGCTCGGTATGTCGACGTCGCGATCGTTCAACCAACGCTCGGGAATGTACTCCTGCGATCGATGAAAGTAGTTTTCATCCCTCATCAGCACCTGGCCACCCATCGCAATATCCGTCTATGAGAGGGCGAATCGTTAGCATATCGGCATGGCTTCACCAATACCCCGTCCCACTGACTTACATTCTTTGGAACGCGGTAACCCTGCAACACAATGTCCTTCCCGGTCGCACGAAAATTGCCCGCTGTTGATGGAAACATACGTATGCCCTCCTTGATGCAGGCTCGAAGATACGGCAAATTGCTCATTAAACTCGCGGTTAGCTTCGTATCTTTGGTTGGCATTATCGTTCGAAGCTCGTCACGAAGTTTGGCCTGCTTGTCGGGATGTTTGGCAAGGCAGTACAGTACACCAACGGAGCCAGAAGATGTCTGAAATGAATGCCAGTTCTTTCAATTGGTGGTTTTCTTGGGCGTGTGACAAGAACATACCGTATCAATTCCAGCAAATATCATATCCAGCGCCATTATCACGGCCACATGTTTGTTGATGCTCAGTAACTTTTTCAGTACGCTGTGATTGTTGTCGGAAGTTGGGTTCTTTTGCAATCTCACCATTGCTCGATCGATTTGATCCATTATTAGGCTACAAGAGAATGGAAATCTCAAGAACTTTCCCTAGATCAGTTTAAAGACTAAAACTCACTCCGTCAGTTCATCAAACAGTTTCATCAGTTTCCGGAACTTTGGAGTTTTAACATATTTCCACACGGAAGGTAATACATCCAGCTCGTATGTCAATTTAAAGATTTCTTCCACAAGCTAAACAATATCTGCACTGCAGCATCAATAACAAATATTTGGAACAGTTCATACTCACATCTACTATCCTGTGTCCTTCTCCAGATCCTTTAGAATGCATCACCCCAAGCCTAGAGTCCAACGCCAAGACACCGGTCATTTCCAGGGCCCATCGGCTAATCCAATCGTCAAAGTCTGCCGGTAGCTCGTTCTTATCATCCCGTAGGTTTGCCGTACTGTTGAAAAGTATCAAAGTCCCTTTACATGCTTCCCTTTAGTTCCTTGGCGTTACGTTTCTATTCTTACATTGTCATAAACTCGCGGCAAACTTCATCCACCTGCTCGAGATAGACCTTCACAGTCTTCGGATGCAGCAGCACCGGGTTGGTAATACTTCTCATCTTTTGCCACAACTCACCCTGTCTGTAAAATTAAATCATGTTTTTACAAACTCGTCAGGAACTCTTTGCATAGTCGCTCTGCTTACGAAAAGACCAGGCCTCCCATTTCACCGAACAACTCTGGGCGAACCTCCTTTCGGTAGTAAGACATCGTTTCGAAGCTTCGCCTCATCGGCTGCTGACCTTCCGTGCGGAACACTTTTTCAAAGTCTGCCGGTGAAAAGGTCATCACAACATCGTGACGCCCCAGTATCGCAGGTACACGGTAAATGTCTCCAAACTGTTTCCGTAAGCATTTATGTAGCTCGATCAAATTAAGTCCATCGTAGCATCCTATCGAAAAAATCATCTATCTATTACAACATTTTGAAAACCATGTAAAAATAATCCAAAATACGCTCAAAGCACCGGATGTAAACAAACATCAAGGCCATGTGCGAGTTTACTATGCCATTCATCCCTCACAAACACACCCATCATAACCCATCACTGGCCACAAAATCAACACAACGAACAGATTACGGTACACCGATTCAAAACAAAAATGCTTCGTCACAAAAACCACATTTTTTTATGGATCGTGCTCGCTTGTGTAAGTGTGTACTTGGCGTTCGGTTGTAAATGATCTCACCAACTTGTCTCGCCCGTTGTCACACACTGATCGCGACGCCAACTTACCACCCTTAGAAAATCCCTTGAACAATTGCCAGAAATTTGGCCCGGGAATGGATTTGAACGGCTTGGCGGTAGCCCACTCTGGATCGATCATATTTTCGGCCCCTAAACTATTAGCTTGAGTTTGTGACTGTGCACTGCTCCAACGGACAGAAAACCCACGGACGGATTTCATTAAAGTACGGTGCATCAACATGTCCGGATCGTTTCCCACTAAAAGCTACTCCTTTTGCGAAGAAATGTAATTTTTCAACTAAAAGTGAAATATGCATCTTTCCCAATAGGTCGCAGCTGCAGTGTCCACTGTGCCACTGCTTATCGGCGTTTTAAATAGCCGCAACGTACACATTTAGCTTTGGTTATGAGGGTAGAAGCATCGCTAGTGTTCCGAATCGCGCTCAACCACGCAGATGCGTACGGTCTCTAACGCCGCGTGACCTTGATCGATGCCGACGCGAAGCGCGATTTGTTTGGCTTTGTGATGCCTGTGTGGTGCGGCCGTGACTTTGGAGCTACATTCCATTCACCGCATTTCGCTCTGTGTGTGTGTTTTGTGAGGGATTTCATTAAACATCTGGTGTCTAATCATGTCGTTAACATCTGATGAACACCTCCGGAGCGCGTTCGGTGTCAAGAGGTGATCAGACAATTGCATTCTCTCGCCACATTTGTGACTGTTTTCGCTTTAAGCATGAACAATGAATCGTGTAGCCAGCGCGAATTGTTTCGTTTCATTTATTTCCAAACTTTATACAAACCGGTTGCTCAATCGCTAACTTCCTTCAGTTGGAACGTTAAATCGTTCGAAGGTATATTTACCAGTGTCGCCCTATACTTGAGCTCGCCATAATTCCATCGGATGTCGTACTTTCGCACCATTCTGGATATCAGTATCTCCATCTCCAGCATCGCCAAACGTTTGCCAACACAAGAGCGAGCTCCGAATCCGAACGGCATGTAGATGAACGGATGGACCTCCTTCGCACTGGGACACCCAGCGCCAGCCTCACCGCTGAGCCATCGCTCTGGAATGAATTCCGAAGGGCGGGTGAAGTAACCCTCCTCACGCTGCAGCACCAACTGGCCCATCCCTACTAGAACCTGTAATAGTAACACCGAATCGTCAGCGAACAACATTCTGTGGATTTAAACATTGTGATGCACTTACGCCTTTGGGAATACGATACCCTTGCAGGACGAGGTTCTTGCCAGCACATCGACCGTTCCCTGACGTTGGTGGATACATACGGAGACCCTCCTTGATGCAGGCCCTAAGATACGGCATGTTCTTCATCCGTTCCGGAGTAAGTGGAGTGTCCTTTTCCGGCATAATTTTTCGTAGCTCAGCTCGTAGCTTCTCCTGCTTGTCGGGAAACTTTGCCAAGCAGTAAAGAACTCCCGTCGATCCTGAAGAGGTCTGTGGAAGGTTTTGAGTGACTCGGGCTTAAGAAATGGGCTTTTAAACGTACTGTATCAACACCAGCAAACAAGCTATCCATGGACATCGTGAACGCCGCTTTACGATCCACCTTCAGCAGCTTCTCCAGAATGCTCAGTGTGCCAGAGTCGGCACTTGGGTTCTTTTCCATCCTCACCACAGCCTCGTCGACTTTGGACGCAATCATACTGGTCAAAGAATAGTTGATTGTGTTTTGAAAAGGCTCAAAACAGAGGCTCCTAGAGAATTTACTTACTGGTAAAGCTCATCCAATGTACGCATCAGCTTGTAGAAATCGGGTGTCTTTAGTTTCCTCCAAATCGAAGGCAGGATGTCCAGCTTATAGAACAAACTCACTGCATCCTTCGTAAGCTGGGAAGCACCAATGAAAGTGGTAAACATATCTCCAAATCATGTCAAGATCTTAACTTACATTGATAAGTCGACTAACTTCCGCCGTATGCTCCTTGTTCAACACCCCAAGACGAGTGTCCAACACCAGGACACCCATCGTTTCCAATGCCCATCGATTCAGCCACTCGTTGAAGTCCGCTGGCAGCTCTTGCTTTTCGTCTCGAAGACCGTCGACACTAACGAAATGCAATGTATTAGACATGAATTCTCTTTTTTTAGGGAAACAATCTGCTCTCACATATCCATAAACTCCCGGGCAATTGCATCGACCTTGTCGACGTACATCTTTACGATCTTTGGCTGCATCATGATTGGGTTGACAATCGTTCGCATCTTGTGCCAATCCTCACCTTGTCTGAAATGCAAAGACGCTTTATGAGACACAAGAGCCAGAAGCACCTAGGAATAAGGGACTCACTCAGCAAGCAATCCTCCATAGCCCTTGAAGTACTCTGGTCGATGCCGCTTACGATAGTACACGAACGCATCCATACCGGTACGCCTTGGCCACGGACCCTCCGAACGTAGCACCTTCTCAAAGTCTTCCGGCACGAAAGTCATCACGATATCTTCCCGGCCAAACGACCCGTTCATTCGCATGATTGGACCGTACAGCTCGCGCAGCCGTTTGTTTATATCATACAGCGTTGCATCCTTGTATCGACCTGCGTAAAAACGAATCTTTGGGCGTCATATTTACCTTCCAATCTCCAAACACCCTTACCAAATGGTCCAAATTCCCTTAAAAACGCCAGTAAAGACGGTGCTGGAATCTTTTCAAATGGTAAAGCGTTCTCCCACTCCGGATCGACGGCAGCTGGTTGCGCCGTAGCACTGCGGCAACGCACCACCCCACCCCACGGACGGGCGCGTAGCGGATTGACGGTTGTTAATTTTAGCATCGCGAACGGGCAAACGAACGGACAGATACTGAGATGCGACCCTGCATCGGACAAACCGTTGGTCCATCCGCTAAATCGGCGGTGCCAGTGTTTGTGACGCGATCAAAATCATATCTCGCTACACACACGTGGTTGTGAGGTACGCGTTTTGTTTTGCGTATGCGTGTAGTCGTCTCGCGCGTTTATCTTGCGCCACACCAAGCGTCGTGTGCGCGGCTGTTTTTCGCGTCTAATTGCGTGCTCGTCTGTAGAAGTATGTTACGCTGACGGGTCAATTAGTGGAGCGTCGATGTATTGGAGCCAAAAATATTCATACTTGACGTACATTACCCCTTGGTGGTCAAGATGTCTATACAGAGATTAGAAATGAAGACGCTTTGTTATGTTTTACAGTCCTAAAGTGAACACATTCACCAGGGCACCATAAAAAGTCACTTTTTATACTGCTAGGCCAAACTTTAATGATCTAAAGTTTCACAATCCAGATCCAATTGAACGCTAAGTAACACGCGATTTTGCAATAAGCTTCAGCTAGAGTCAACAGTAGACCGTACGGAATGCAGAAATTATCACCTGCAATAGTGCAAAACCAGCAGCTCAGACTTTAGCCATAATTGAAGTCATTAATGTTGCCTTTATCCCTGCCAGTCTTCCTCCTTTTCTGACAACATACTCCCAGCGCCCGGAGGCTCGCAATAGAAACACGCCCGTAAATTGGTCCGTTTCCGGATAGAGTCGAATCCAATCCGCTCCAATCTACCGGTTGATAATTTTCCACCAGCGGTGATCCCGGTGATCGCACCAACTGCACCAACTTCAAAAGCCGTTCGTACCGATGCAAAGAGCACGGTCATCAACACTTTACGCGTCCCGGGGGGTGCTCCCACTCGGTGCAACCGCTAATGGTGCTGGAGATGGTAGTGGTGGTGCCATTTTGATTGATTTTTCAATTACCTTTCCACCTTCAACGGAGGCCCCGCGGGGAGGTGCATCATCATAATGTGTTCCTTTTTATCGCAGCGCCTGTTTAAGGCTGCCATTCCTTCCAAACCGATGCATGCCGAAAGCGGGAAGGATGGAAACTTTCCAATTAAAACTTCTCTCCACGTGAGTGTCCTCCAGTGCTGGCCGAACTGCTTGGTTCGCAAGGCTTTTCGGGACGTGGAAAGCAAAATTAAACCAATTAACGGTATGATTCATCAAGATTCGAGGGCGTGCAGACCCACGGGTTGGCGGGCAAGACCGTTTCGCTTTAACGAATCGTATAAGGCGGCCGCTGTTCTGTGTACATGTCATGCTTCGGTCCCATTTTGGAGACTCGGGAAATTTCTGGGAAATAAGGGCCGTGGAAGGAAACGTTTATGATGTGCCTCATCATAACTTATTCGGCCATGTTGGTGATGCTTTTGCGTTGTAAAATGGTCGTTGATTGAAGAAGAGCGCTCAGGCGGTTTCACATTATACTTTTATTTCTCCAAAAGTAAAGGTTACTATCTTATTTCCCTTATTACCCTTCAAACCACACGCTTATCCGACAGAATCTGTGGAAGACTCGTACAGAGTTCCCAGACACAGTCAGAAGCTACCACCATTCCTTACCGCCAACCCTTCCAGTAAATAATGTTATAAAACAAGTCAACTGGTAATGAGCAGCTTAAGCCCGGTAATTATTTAATTACCACCCAACATTACCCCCCTAGCCCCCCTCTTGTGTGTGTGTCACACACACCATCATGTTTATGATGGTGGTAATTGGCGGTAAGCGTAGCCTGTGTCGTGTCAGGTATCGCGCGCGCACGCCTTGCCTTTGCGAAAGAAAGTGCGCAAAAGGGTAGCGCGCAGCTTGACCTTCACCGACGTACGCAATTGTGATGATGGGGTCCCTTCCCCGGAGCCTGCTGTCTCCTCCTTCCAACGGGTCGTGAAAGGGAAGTGAGTAAAGTAGTGCGACAACTAGCTGACAACGGGCGTTGTTATCAGGCGTCAGCGATCTCACCGGTGCGCTGCTGTGAACATGCTGCTAACATACGCTGGAACAAATTTGTTTAATTAAATTTAACAAAATGGAGTGTCCACATTCGGTGGGTTAGGGGTTTTATGTAGTGAAGGAAGAGGGAAGGGAATTATAGTCGGTACAACTATTTCAAGGATTGGAGTACGTTTATTTGTTTTGCAATTGATCTATTAAATTATTTAATTACAGCCAGCAGAGGTGTGTCCTTGGTAAGGAAACCTTGGACTTCCACAACTGATAGTCAAATTGAAGGTTTGTGACCAGTCACTAGATTTATTTATCTATTTAAATAACTTTTTACCACAGGATATTGTGTTTTTTTTTGTTTTTATGCTTCTAGATGCTATTGGAAGGAGCTTTGGAGTTGGATGGATGTTTAATGGATTCAGTTTGAGGACAGGAGTTAAACGACTCCTAATTCATAATGCCTACCATAAGAATGGCGATGGTTTGAGGTAGTGCTAAGAATATTGTGCTTTTTTAGATTTGTGATGTTTATAGTCTTTATGGTGAATCGCGAGCTGTCGAGAATCTATAAATATTCACCCATAACACATATTTCTGAAACATCTGCCTTTTTACAGACTTGGCATCACAAAACACCTCCGGCCACAAAGTAAATATTACCATCCTCTATTAAACGATTCATTACCACGGAAAAGGTTACCGCTTGCAGCCGATATTGTCCACGGCACAACAACACGCCAGCTGCCTTTGGTTCCCGTAGCTTGACGTCCCACTGCTAGGACAAGCCGTCTGTTGCGTACACAATGAGCAGTCAACTTCTGCAGAGGACACCCAGACACAACACTCCCGCAGTTCCTTTGCTCATCCGCAAAGCGTCACACAATTTGTTTCCTTTTCTTTTGACCACAGCGCAACCAGACCGGGTAAAACATGTGTCCCTCGGTGGTTTCTAATGATTTTTATTCCTCCAGGAAGGGAGGATCGGACATCACTCACGATGCAAGGGAGAAGGAGAGTTCCTGGTAGTGCTACTACTGCCTTCGTGCTCTCGAGAGGATTTAAGCTCACGAACATGTACCGGTAGCAGTACCAGGAAGGAAGCGGTCACGCGACAGGATCCGCTGGGCTGAACATTGTAAGTGATAGAAGAAAATCGATGAACCGTACTGCACTTCTAATGGCCTTTATCATATCAGATGTGAGCACTTAACACATTTAATTTCTTATCGTGTTTACGTTTCAAACTACACCTAATTGAACGAAAGCTTCCAGCCCCCTGCCAACGGCCTCATTGGCAATGCTGTGGCAAAACAGTTACACGCTCCATTTACCACCACTAAGTGCAGCAACTACTGTGCGACGCGGCCCAATGCACTAAGTGAAACGGCCTGTTTTATTTTATCGACCAATCGGCTCTCTCTTTCTCTCTGCTTTTCTTGCATTCCACCCACTCACCCTCCGGCCGGTGGTTGATTTCGATTGCAAAACAAACAGTGCACACCCACGTGGAAAGGAAGATTGCAAATCAACAGCAAACAGCACAAAAAGTCGATCAAATAAAACAATAGACCCAATGTGTGAAGCTTCATAGCGCCATCTTCCCCTGCTACCGGGGTATCTGCTAATTGCTCCAATCACCGAGGACACCCTTCGCTGGGTTTCGTTTGCTGCCCTTTTTACCGGTACATCGCCGGTATATCGCTTGAGTGAGCCTTGCCCTACCCGGGAGGCGCCCGAGGCACACCTGAAGGTGTGAACTACAAAACCTTTCATCCACTAAACTTCACGTTTTCGCAAACCGAACCCACGGCAAATGGCGAATTCGGGCGGCAAAGGGCAGCCCCGCTTGGAAGTGTGTTAAGCTTAATCAAACACATGGAGGCTCCTTTAATTAACGCAATCACAGTGGCGGAACTAATCGTCTTCGTCTTCGATAACGAATCTGCCTAAGAAGGGAGGGAAATTAAAGCAGATAACCGACATGCATGCACACTTTAGCTGCCCTTTAATGCGCTAGGTACAATTGAAGCTTAGCACTAGGTGTTCATGCGCAAAAAAAAGACACAATGAACACAATTTATGCCTATCGTCGATTCAACGCAAAACAGCGCCCAACCCATTGGAAAGGAAGATAAATGTGTGCTCCCGTTCACGTGCTAAGTACAACATAAATATCACACCATTTAATACAGCGGCAGAGTTTCACCGAACGATTCGAATCATTCCACCGGCATGGGTCGGAAACAAAAGCGAAAACCCAAGGCCGGAAATATTCAGCAAATTAGGGCCAGATCCACTGTCGGCCATTGTATTCGTATAAACACTGGCCGGCGGCGGGAATAAATTAAACACTCGATGCCACACGCTTGCGAGATGTTTTTCACACCCACCCAATAACTTGGTGCTGAGGAGGAGAAAGGGAAAGGGGAAGAGTGTGACAAAGGATGTTACATT
Source organism: Anopheles epiroticus (assembly GCA_000349105.1). Lineage (NCBI taxonomy): Eukaryota > Metazoa > Arthropoda > Insecta > Diptera > Culicidae > Anopheles > Anopheles epiroticus. Next base: position 509,959 of record KB672064.1, on the reverse strand, counting down.
AATTTCCCGGAGAAAAGGCTTGCCACGCAATGATGGGGAATACATTCATGAATAAAAGAAATGGAAATGGGATGAGTGGCGATGTTTTGGGAGCAAGCAGATTCGAAGCTGACACTTCAAGTGACAAGCGAACTGAAAATGGAGGTTTCTTTATTCATTTTTTTTAGGCATAAAGCATTTTTGTCTATAGCAATCAAGGCATTAGTGTTTTTGGGAGTATCAAAATACTTCAATCCTCAAACTTCTTGATATCGAAGAATTTTATAGTCCAAGTCTAAGGACTTTAATAATTTAATGCTCAGAAATGCTGCTTTTTATCATCCATGTCTGCTAGCTGTCATATGATGTAAAACGAAGACCTTCATGTGTGGGATGAAGTTCATTTCTTCCAAAAGCTTATCTTTCTCCGAGCAAATCAAAATGGATGCATTCAAGATGATTTCCAAATGATGGGGCATCAACTGCATCAATCGTCACTGAGTCTCTGAGTCTCTGAGTTCCGTTTGATTTATGTGTAGTTCTACACAATTAACAAAATGAACATTTGCTTCAATTTAAACAAGCATTTGATTCATTCCAAATTGGAGCCCTTTCTCAGCCCTCATCCCTTACAGTGTTTATCAAAAAACCCTACTCAACTCTTTGATTCCTCAAACTCGTTCAATTAACATCCCATTCCCTTCTCCGATGCGCTGACTTCATTACAACGTTTGTAGCTTCTAATCAAAATCCCTGCGGGAACATAATTGACCTCAACATTTGCCCACTGGAGGAAAACGGTCCCTTAACTGGCGATATAAACTAGAGCACCAAACGCATGGATGCCACTCGCGAGCATGATGTATACGCCGTTTCCCAAAGACGCTGCGCCATAAATCAGTCGTCGACGTGTTGCTGGGATGCGTGTTCCAGCACGCTTGCCCAAAACTCGCCGGCTCGCCACGTTTATTGGACATGATAGCTCGCAATGATAAGATTTATGTTTCATAATCACCCACCCTGGTTTGATTATGTTTCAAAGTAGTAACGGCCACGCCAGGAAGAAAAAAACGACATGCTCACAACATGGCACACACTCGGCGAGCTGTTCGTTTCGATTCAACCGTTGGGAAAACTCAATATTAAACAAGACAAATGGTCTGCTCGCACCCACCCCACTTTCGCGAGCCACATCCGCGTTCAGCTTGCCAAAAAAAAGCTTCTTCCAACTCCTCCCAAACACCAATCAATTACAGATCAAACATTGATCAATCATGTTTTTCCCATTTACTATTTTCCTCCAGCGCGAAATGGCAGTCCTCTCGCAGGGATTGCCCGAAAGCATGGTGTGAACATAAAAGCGGTAATCTGCTGCGGTCTTGTTCACGGCACGCGGGTCGTTTTCCCAAAACCCCACCCAGCCGAGCGGGCTGTTTACATAACGCTTTTTCCGGCAAAAGAGGGATGCGTCAGCAATGGCGAACGGCAAAATGGCTTTCGTGCAGGGTAAGGGACGCTGTAACGTAACATCCATTTGCCGTTCTTGCGGGTTGTACCCTTATGGGAGTTCTGGGTGTCCTGCCAGGGTGCTGTGCCATAATTCAATTTAATCCAATAACATTATTACATTATTAGAAAATCCTCGTATGAGTGTGTGAGAGCGCGGCAGATGTTGTAAAGTACTTTTCTGTTAGGGATCGTTAGTTGTTTTTTTCATGCTTTTTGCCCAACCACATCAATAGTGGTTTGATTCCGTTAAGGGGACGAAAGGTTTTCCCGTTCATTTTTTTTGTTGGGCACTTCTATGTGTCCTTGCATTTATTTTTCGTTTCATGCTTAACGAAGACGCTTAACGGATGCATCCGCCTGGAGGGTAAATAATGATATTTGATGCTAGCAAATTCTTTGCAACATAAAATCTGTTCCTTCTTCTGGAAACCCATTAAACAGCTTTTTTTTTTAAATCCACAAAATATTTCCTTACATGCAAGCGACGAAAATACCAAATTTAAAATAACAACCGCATAGATTATTACATTCTCGCCCGGCTTGTTCTCCCACCGGGGGCGAACAATCGTCCCAAAATGATCGCAAAACGCAGACACGTTCGGATGCCGCGGATCGTGGATCGTAAATAAAAATCAATGAAACCAAAATGGAAAAACAATCAAAATCAGCACCAAAACCTAACGAACGAAACTTGCCCGAAAGCGAACGGGAGAAGAATTAAAACCCCGCATCATCCCTTTCGCCCAATGTTTGGGGAGGCAGAGAACCCTTTTGCTTCCAACAGATCCTGCCAAACATCATCATCATTCGTGGTAGAAGCAGAAGCAACAGCAGCAGCAGCAGTGGTATCGCCATGATTGTACGAAGAATTCGCCAGACAGATCAACGCCAACGTGCGCGAGACACAATTTTCGCTGCAACGCCAAAGCTGCAAACACAGCGCGAGCAGACCGCACAAAATAAAACAAACAGCCAAGCGATCGAAACACGCCACGGACGTAAAACTGTTCCTCTCCTTGCATTCGCTCTCTCGATGTGTTGATTTCTGCCTATAAATACACACAGCCAGACATTCGACATTTATTTGTTCGAATTTATGTTTCACAATTGTAAAGCATGATATGCTTTTCAGTGGAATTGTTTCTTCATCTTCGCCCCTTCCCTTCGTTTTTTTCCCGTGTGCAACATAAACGTGCAATTTCAACAAGCACGGAAACACCATCCACCGTCCATTGTGTTTTGCTGCCCTTCCTGCAGACTGCCAGCATCCTGCCTGCCCTTTTCTGTCTCTCTTTCGCTGTTTCGATTTCGGTCGCTTTCTGCTACTTCTTCTCTGTGCAGCGATCATCACTTCATTCTCTGCTGGTCCGCACAGCAATGGCTGCCGGTGTGTTGCTGATCGGGCATCAATCTCGCGTCTCCGATACAATAATAACATAATAAAGGCTACGATCCTTTCGGACACTTCTTGCCGTTAGCAGCTTTGCGCAAAACGAAGCTCGATCGAGCCCTTGGTTCTCTATTGTTTGGGAAGGCCGGACAGTGAATCCTTCATGAATCAATGCCTTGTTTTCTAGTGTTGAAGCAGACAGAAGTAGTCGTGGCAGCAACAACCAGGACGTGCAGTCAGTCAGTCGTGCATGGAATGAATAAACATGTGGTCGGGTTTCGGGATTCGGAAAGCCGGTGCGCTGCTGCTTATTGTATTATTAAAGCAACAAAATAAAGCGAAAACGTGAGCGATCATATCATTATGAAGTCCGCCGTGGGGAGATGATGTTCGGCGAAGGGTTTTTTTTTTAACTTGCGCCTTTTCGTGTGCCTGCTGCAGCGAGATGCAATCAGCGGCCGCTTGCACTCGGCACACAGCAAAACGAATTGACCCATTGGCCGTACGTTTGGGGTGCATTATTTTAAACGTCTCAATGATTGCTAATTTACATCGAGGCGGCCTTCTCTTCCAATCGGACCGTCCGCGGACGCTTCAAGCCGCCCGGGAGACGGGACACGGTGTCTAACAAAGTTTACGCGCAAACCGTCGTGTCGTGTCTCGATATAATGTATCAAAATGTCTGTATTGCAAATAGTGCCCTCAAGGTTTGGCAGCGAACCAAAGCAACAAACATGCTACATTGTTTGAAGGAGCGTTTGAAAAGTAGAATTTATTAATCTTCTCCGATCTGTAATCCTTTCCGCGTATGTGCTCCCATTCTTTGCAAAGATAAGAGCCGGCCGTAACATCGCTCATCCCGTTCAGGCTCGTCCTCAGAGGCCACATAATCCCCTCGGGGAGTTCTTGCTCTACATCGCAACACCTTTTGCGCAGTGAAATGACTTTTGCAAGCCGCTTGGCGAAACATATTTTCCAGGATGTGTCGGCTTGCGGCAAAGAAGCCACATTGTATAATCCGCTGTCATCCTAATTGAATGCAGATTGCCGAACGGAACGGAGGCAAGAGTCAGCCAGCCCAAAACAACAACAAAGAACGAGGGCAATAATAAATAGAAAGCTTAAGTACGTGCAGCTCGGCTGTGCGAGTTCGAAGCAGGACAACGACAAAAAATATCATCACCAGTCTTTTCGAAGAGGCACGCACGGATAAGTGTACCTCAGGAATACCTTCGGCCGTTTGGGCGCCTGGCTCATCCAGCAAAAAGGAAACCTTCATCTCTTTTTACCGAATTGTCCTCTGAAAGCCTCGAAAGCAGCTGCACTGTCGCAACACACGTCGAGAAACGGGACACAACGGAAGCCCTCCGCATCAAAGCGACATGCATAAAAGAGTTTAATGGGTTTGGTGCAGTGGTGGTCTGGCTCTCTAGTCTAGTTTTGTCGACGGAGACACACACACAGACAGCAGACGATGGCTTTTATTTTTCACCAAAAAGGATGTGCCGACTCTCCATCGTTTTGTTTCGTTGCTTTTTTTTTGTTGTCCACTGGTGGGTAAGCTTAAAATGAAAACTAATTAAATTTCAAAGGACACCTACAAGTCAGCAGCAGGCGGTGTTTGCATTTATGACAAGCATCGAGGAGGTCAAATATTGGGTTCTATCTTGCGGAGGAGGCAATGGCCATGGCAGAAGTTGAAAGTACTCGCTTCTGCCGACGGAAAATTGCTCGCTTTCTTAGAGTATACGGAAGGTCCTGGGAAGGCAATTGTATTAAATTTTGCTGTTAAATTGAATATTTTTTGATAAATGGTTATGCCTGCTGAGAATTATTTGAGAGTTATTGGATACCATAATTGGATTTAATAACTCCTTTTACAACAAATCATACGTTAACTTCATTCAAATCATAACAAGTCCATGCAAGAGCTCACTAAATATCATGGTCTTTGTTACAGTTCGTTTAACTAACCTGCTTTACTATCTATCCGAATTAAAGGTCTATAATGTTGGGGAAAATACTTTGAGTTGTATAAAATATAGATCATCGAATGATTTTGAAAAGTTTAATTCATCGACACATTCTTTTACAAAATATATATTTGTTTCCTAAAACTGTGAAGATATTTTATATGCATCATCGAAGTTTTCCTCCAAATTTGTACATTTTAAGGACCCAGACCATCATGCATAACACCCCAATATAAACACTCATTAGACTCAAAAATAACTTTTCACTGTCAAAGATTTCATTTCCCGCTCACCGAAACCACATGCCCCAGCAATGCCTCGAACCTACCTTTCCTCGTGAGCATAATTTATGTTGCACCGTTTCGCTCCATTTGCCGTGTCATTGTGTCCGGTGGTTCGTTCCGGTAACAAAAGCTTAGCAAAGCACCAGCTTAGTGGCACCCAATCGACCAGCTTGCACTGCTGCTGCCTGAAACCGAGCCCATTTTCCCTCGGAGGGATGAAAAATCGATTTCACCAATCGAAAGACCGCCCGGCCCATCCCCTGCGGTGCGGCAACGGCAAACAACAGTACATAATATTGTGACTTTTCTGCATCGTTGCACACCAGAGCAACGAAAATCCGGACTGTCCTGGAAGCCCGAAAAAGGGGGTGTTTTGTTGTGTCTGTCTATCGATATGGCCGTGCTCATTGACCATCGCAGGACCTTCTTCTGGACCCGTTCCCAAAAAGAGGATGGCATGTACCGGGAGGGCTAATCGTTTTTCCACCGCACAAAAGATCAAACAAACCCAGGATCCAAGCCGTTGGCACAAACGTTGCACAAAGACCCGGGTCTACTGCTGCCAGATTTTGTCCTCCGTTGCGGTTTGTGATCCTTGTGCATTCTGCCAATTTATGACAACAATCACGGATAGTTTGGCGTGCCCCGGCTGAGCGTTTTTGTAGGATCGGAGAGGCTTAGAGCTTAGGACACGGTGCAACCCTGCCATTGAATAGAATTATTACATGGCATTGGTGTGTTGTGCTGTTTCGGGGATTGATGTAAGCGATCCTTTTGGGATTATGAAGTTGCAATTGGCGTGTAATAAACTATCTCGCACATAAAAATATTCCGAATTTTTATGATTCCAGTTGAACAGAGTGTGCAACGCGTAATGTACGAGTAAATTAACCATGATTTCTACACACATCGCTCCAGTGTGTATTTAACCACCGCTGTTGTCCACCTTTTGTTTACTCTGCCCGTAATGACCATGCTCACACACACACACGCACCGGTCATGAACGATAACGCATGCCTCATCATGCGTTCATTAATCAAATCAAATGGTATCAGGTTCAAGGTAACACGATAGGACGGTTTCGGCCGGCCCAAACCTGACCGCAACCACGCTCTCCCACTTCTCAACCGCATAAATCTTAATGTTGTGACATGTGAGCCCGTACCCGAGGAAGCCCAAATGGATAACAATCGTTCAAAAAAGGGGCCGACCTCGGTATCCGAAATAAAAAAAAAACACAACCTATCGACACAACAACACACCGGAATGACACAAATAAAAGGCGCGCATCATAAAATGCGTCCAGACCCAGCACCCCCCGCTGCTGCCCGAATCGGCCTCGTGAGGGACAATTAGTCTTTCGATAAGGTGAAAAATTGTTCTGCCTTGCTGCTCCCACACCAACCGGAGGCTGAAGGAACAAAGTGCCCGGGAGGATCTGGATGCAGTGCGAGTCGTTTTAGGGGTCTCTCTCTCTATCTCTCTCTATCTCTCCCCGCTCGATAGAACGCAACATCAAACGATGCGCGTGTGCCTCCGAAAAGGTGTTTATCCCCTGCGCAAAACGGCTTCCCCGGGGTGCGCTTGAATCGTTCTTGCCCAAGGGACGATGCACAGGATGCCGCCACCATTTTAATAGCCTATATAGGCCCTGCGTCACCAAGCCAACCAACGGCAACGGTTGGCGGACCACACACGTTGGGTTCGTTTCGGAGGCAGATCGGGTGTTCGTGTTTGGAGTTGTTTCTCGATCGCTTTTACATTTCCTCACGTGATAGAAGAAAAAAATGAGAGATCGAGCAGTGGATTAGAAGTTATTGATCACATTAGCCTGTGTTATGGGCTGGTTAAGGGTGCCTATTTGGGGTCATTACGCGGCTTTTATTGTGGTGCTTTGTGTCTTCTGTTTTTGTGAGAATTAAATCAAAAATTTGGTCTTTTAAAACAATGAACTTTTTACCCTTAAAAAGGGCATAAAAGTAAACGACCTGAACGGACTGTTATTTCTTTATACATTTCGCTCGCTATGCATACAAATTATCATCACTTTACATTACAATACAATGCAATAAACTGCTCCAACGCCAGCACAACTGTATTAAAAGGGTGAAAGGCGTGTTCCCGGGCCGATAAGACGTTCGCCCCATTCGCCTACAAGCCCTACAAATCCGCTTGGTGTGTACATAATGATGGTCCAACTCGCAGCCAATAAGCACCCCATTTTCCTTCCCTTGCAGTCCCAAACACACTCAAACACCGAAAACAACCGTTACCGCCGGTGCTGATGCATCACAAACGCGCCGGGAAAATTGTATTGTAACCATTTTGCCCGGCTTGATTTAATTAACCCTCCTTTGCCCGGGCAACGCCAAGGAAAGATGTTGTTTTCTCTTCGCCCCGCTTTTATCGTGTGTTCCCAAGCCTCCATACACCCATCCCGCAGAACAAAGCGTCGAAGCACTCGACAAAATTAGTAAGACACACACAAACACACACCAAGACCACTTTTACGACGCCATTATTCCCTCGTGGATACGGTTTCTTCTGCGCGCGTAAAGTGGCGTAACGTAATGCCGGCTAATTCAAGCCCCGGACCAACAACCGCCATCGCCGTCATTGTCGTGCAAGGCAAACACGCGGCCTGGTGACACACCCACACCCAGTCCGGGAAGGGAGTGAAAATCCCGAAAACAGCGCACTTCTCATGAAAAACCCATTAAAATTATGAACGGCTGCCCGTCGAGCGAGATTGGGCCCCTTCAAGTAATCCTATTTCTCGCAAGCTTTTCCTGGACACGCTTTTTCCTCCCTCTGGATGGGGGGTGGGGAGGGGTGAGAGAGAAGGGGATATGATGGTTTAAAACAATCACCCAAATGAAGTCGGCCATAAATTTCAATCTATCTGTGTGGTGGGACAGCCAAGCAGACAATCCGGTCTGTTAATCCACTCCGGGCGAAGCATTTCCACTGAGGGAAAGAAGTCCTGTTCAGCGGGGCCGGGGTGGGTGGGAATAAAACATGAACGCAGACATGAAGATTGTCACACTTCAGTCGGTTGAAGAATGGTTGCTGACGGTTTGATTCCAGGATCCCTTCTGGGTGTTAAATATTTTATTCAAAATCACGACCGTCTGCGCTTGGAGGAGGAGAATGTGAAGGAGGATGGTTGTGATTAGCTGTAGGAAGGGCAGGAGGGTATGGTGCGTTAGGCACTCAGACACAGTTAGAGAATTAGGGTGGATTGATATGCTTATAGAAGCTCGTGCCTTTTGGGTGGGCGAAGGCATGGCGAATTACAAACAATTATTTGAACAACGAATCATCGAAAATCCTGAAGAGATGTCTGCAATCAGTTCCCACGGCTAGATTAGGTGCTAAAGATATGAGTTCTCAAGAAGATTTGATTGTTTTTAATTTAAATACATATTAAATTCATGTTTCGGATCCGGATAAAAATTTCTCTGGAATGCAAATAGTCTTTGACTTTTAGTAATAGACTTTTAAAAGGGTTACTGCTTTAAAATAAGTGTAAAGTGCTTGTATGTTTAAAACACACGATAAATAAATTGAACAGAAAAAAACTTTAAAATATGTGAGAAAAAGACAAATTATTTTATGGGACCCTGTAAAATTAATCAAAGCTTAAATACGTTTCTCAAAAGAACACTGTTCTTTATTCTAATTTAATATATTCAAGATCTCCTAGAAACACCTATCTCCACGCATCTCCAAAGTCATCCGCATGCATCTCGGAGTGCACCCGGTCCGTCCCGCGACATCGATCAAACCTAATCATGCCTAATAGCAACATTGTAACACACTTAATGACGATCGAAAGGGTCATTTAACACCTCCAGCTTTGTCACCGAATTCGAAACCCGACCTCCCGAAAGGTTAAACGATCATCAAACACCGGGCACAAGCATTGTAGCTCCAGGCGCGCTTGAGGACACACTGCCTGCTGCACAGCGTCGTGGTTCGTCGCTTGCTCGGCACTCCCGCTTCCACAGGTTCGTCGCCTTGGCATCCTCCATTAAAAAGGCCCGCGACCCGACGCGGGAAATAAATGGCCGTACGAAGCGCGAGTGGACAGCTGTCCAGATAAGCTGCCGGGTCTCCGGACGGACCTTAGCGACAGAGAGTCGAAGTGCATAGTCGATCTAAACGATCCTCGCCATGCCGTGACTGCATCCCGAGGAAGCCCCGAATGCGTCAACGCGCTTCAGATAGAATAAATGATGTGACACATTCCGGCACTCCGACTTGGACACCCACCGCCCGTCCCCGGCAATCGTTTGTTCGCGCTCGCGGTTACGTTTGCTTGCTTCTCCTCCGCTTCGCTTCTTCTGCTCCTTCTCCTTCCTCCCCCACTCCGGCAGCTCGAGTGCATGTTTGTATTCGAAAGAGATTATTTTACCAACTATGATCATTAATTTGAGCCACCGGAGAGATAAATCCTGTTACCGTATGGGCCTCCGTATCCCAAGAACCCATAATGCACTCACCGATAGCGGCGACCGCCACCGCGGACTACACTTACAGGACCCGCGACCGAAGAAGGGAAGGAATAAGCGTAAATGGGCCTTATGGAGGGAATGGATCGGGCAGTGTGCACTTACACGCAACCCGCACACGCACTGACCAGAGCTACCTTTTTAGCTGCCGTGCGCTGGTCATCCTTCCCCGTCGGCTCGTTCTGCTGATAGTGGGTTTAGCTCCCGTCGGGAGCGGGGAAATAAATGTCCTCGGGTGGATCGTGTGACAGCTTCGAAGCGTTGATAAAAAGGATCGATTTTCGTCCCGCTCGTGCGTGGGCACGTTGGTGTTCGGTTTGGTTTAGGGAATTGATTTCGTTTGGTGGACGAACAGATTTTGGGCCATGTCTCGGAAGGCGAAGGTTTGTTGTACAAATTTGTCTTCTTATACAATTAATTACTTTTTTTTTATTCAGCTGGATATTGTGGCACTCTTGATACTTTCATCTAATAAGTATAACTTTCTTTCCAATGCTCTATTTAAAACACGAGCGTGTTCATTTGTTCACACATTATAGCTCACACTCGCACACATCCCGCCAATCTTGAGCAAACAAATTCGCAACCTCATTTTCAACGCCAGACACGCCATCATTATTTCGAACGCGCGCGCACACACACACGGCCATCATTCCGTTCGGCTGTGGCTGTGCGCTCTCCAGCACGGGTAAATCCTTCCACCGTGGAAATGGCAACCGCACACAAACAGGCTAATAACGGCAAGAAGCAAGGAGCGATAGCAACTACCGTTCCCTCATAAGCAAGGGTGCGCCATTTGTTGTGCTTCCTGCTCGCTCACGTCCTTCTCACCCAACGCAGCCCAAGGAAGTTTCTCTCACCAGACCGTTGATTGAATTTTCACCCCATAATACAGTGGCGTCCCCTTCTTTAAATGGTGGAAAAGCGTCGCTGCAGTTGAAATCGATAGCCTTCGCAAGGCGGCCATTCGCAAGCAATCGGAAAGAGATGCCAAACAGCCAACGTTCGACTGGGTGTGTCCTTTTTCTCCCTTTTTCGTTAGGGAAAGAGCTAGGCTTACTGAATCTCGCCCAGGCATCACAAATTGAATACGTGTTCATTATTACACAATTTTCAGGATCCTGCTTCTAAAGGGATTTTGTAACAGCATTACGACTATTCCCTCCTAATGGTGGTTACAATCAAACATGACGCAATGACGTACCTCCGCACCCCGGGCAAGGGCAAGCGAAGGAAGCGAAAACCCAATCCAATCTTGTTTTGTTTGCGATTCGGGGTGATAAATGAAATGATCACATGAACGCTTCACGGTGCATCAAATCCCCAACAGCGAGCGGGAAAGCCGCGGAAAAACGACACAGACAGACAGACCGACAGACACGAGGAGACAACCGTGACGAGGTCGGTGGTTTAGGGAAGCGACAAAAAGGAACGATATTGTCACATAGGGGGAAAATGCCCATTTTTCTACTTTAGTGCTATCTTTCGGTTGAGTCTTATCGGTTGCACAGTTACACGCAAGCTGTGTGAGCAAATGAAGTAGCAAATTAACATCTTTATGAATGCATTTATTTGTGCTCTTGCAACGTTTTTTTTTATTATTGTAGCGTATTTCGCAGGACATAAATTGTGTTTCTGTCGCTTTTACGAATGCTGCGTGTGTTTGCGAGAACCATTTTCCTTATTGCTATCGTAAGGGTGCAGATTGAATTTATTTGCTCGGGAAAAGGAAACACTTACACTTTATGAAACACGGTACACAAAAAGTAATTGAATGGAGGGAAACATAAAGCACGCTGAAAAGAATCTCTGTAAGAAATAATGTTCATTTGCTGTGGTTCACACAAGCATTCCTTCCGACGGCAATTGTGCATGAAGCATCACCAAAGGCATAAACAATAATATTAAAATGTTTAAATAGATATTAATCCAAAAGCATAAGGCTCTTTCTAGCTCTTGCCAACATCTTGCGTACATGTTCCGCTTCATTCGAACGAATTTAATCCATTTGAAACAAACGGGCGTTTAAATCGTGTTAAAAAATCAACGATTAAATCGAACGGATCGCTCATAGCCCATCTGGCCCCGAGGATCGTCTTTCTATGTCGAAAAAACACTAAACATCTGCAGTACGCCCTTCCCGCAACATGCATACAAAACGGGCAACAGTGAAAGAGGCATGCTTTCGACGGGCACGAATAGCTCAAAGCACGATCGGTAAGCCTACAAACAGATATTGAAAGATATTAAACGAAGATAAACTTATTAAACCGATCCCACACCGGCCAGCGCTGGTGGGGCGATTCTCGAGCCCCGCAAAAACACACGGAACGACCACTCCAGAAATCCTGCCCCCCCATTGCTTTCCACTCCTCCCCTTCCCGTTCCCTCAGCACGATCATTTATTATGATGTTGCCAGCGACCCAACAATTCCGTGCGCCGTAGAGGGCTGTAACCATCATCCCGACGGTGTTGCGCTTAGGCAGCGAGATCCTGTTAAGTTCTTAACTTTACGGAACCCCCACTGCCTTCCTCTGCCATCCCTTCCTTCGCCGCACAACCAGTCCATCAGCAATGATCGGCCAAACCGGGAGACCTTTGTTTCCCCGAAGGGAACAGACAAAACAAAAGCCACAACCAGCGAAACGCGTTGAGCTTAAATTGGAAGAAATGGAAAAACGAAATTCCTCACGAAAGCACAAGACGGCGACGAAAGGAAAGGCAAAAGAAACCCGGGACACCGAAAATCGATCCACAAGTTTGAGCAAAACAGCGCGCATCGCGATGGCGAAGGAACGTCTGTGTCGAATTGGATCCCCTTCCGGCGACGAAATGAAGACGAAAACGGCACAACGGCAGAGCGAAACAACGCAGCAAAGCAAGGAAAGCAGGCACAGCGCACAGGAACAGCCCGAAAGCCTGCCAGGGCGCGATCGTTCGGTGCACGATGGCGGGCCGGGTTCGCTGCGTCTCGATTAACGCCCATCTTCTTTCGCGAGTTTCGTTTCGATTTTTCGGACTCAAGCGCTACGAATCGCGCTACGTTTCGGGGTCCCCGTTGGCTCTGTGGCTGTGCCGTGCTCCTCCCCGGCCAGTGCCAGCCAACCACCGGACCCGGACCCTTTTTCGGAGCCGTTCTTCACCGTTCTGCCTTCGTTTCGTCCCTCGGGGCGATTTGTAATATTTCAATCTAATAATTATACACGGTGTCAGCCATATTGCCGAACGTTTGTATAACTTAACTAATAGCCGCGGAACGGAAAGCCCCGAGCTGCAAGGGCCGTGTGTTGTTCGGAGTCCCCCCCCCCTTTCTCCCTGCCCTTTGCTGCCCACCTCGTAATGATCAAGTTCTTGTTCTTGGTGGAAAACATGTTCCCCTCATGAAAGGTAACACAACATAAAGCCGTAACAAAGCGCACGAAACAAAAACATCACCTCGCAAGAATGAGAATTTTAAGCTGAATCATAAAAAGTAAATTAGAAACCAAAGCGAACCATCGCTCCCATCCCCCCCGAAGGCGAAGGGATAGCCCGCGGATAGCGAGAGGAGATGAAAAATGGCCTTGTGTGAAAGGGAGGAAAAGCGAACCGATCGACGTCACTGGAGAGCTGAAGGTTTAAAAATGGCCACCACCAGAATTCCTCGATTTTAATGAACATTCGAGCGGGGAGGCTGCTCCTTTGATCGATGCTTTCAATACCTTCCATCCTATCGATGCGTGCCGAGTATTAGCTTTCTCTTCCACGGCTAAGAACAAAATAGATCCGGGGCCAGCTGCCCATGCTGGCAGGGCTTAATTAATTTTATAGAGTTATAAGCGGCGTACACGATCTCGCATCCGATCGGGACAGGGAGAACAGTTCGCCCGGAAACCCCCATTTCGTTCCAGAGCAAAGGGAAAGCAATCGAAACCGGCGATGAAGCTTAATCGGAAATTCATTTAGTCACGATTGCAAAGCTTCGGTTCGATTGTATCGAGTGGTTGTAGTTGTTCGCTGTTTTTGCAATTAACTACCAAAGACAAATTGATTCGTTACCTGTTACCTGCCGTACGGTGGAGCGTTTCAATCGAAAAACAAACAGCAGGAAGAGAATTGTCTTTATTTGCTGTTAAAAACAATTAGATTTTGCGTTTTGCTCTTGGTTTACAATTAGTTTTAAAGGAAATGAAACCTTTTCTGGCAGACACAAAACCGCAACAGCCCAATCGATCACGAATCGATTGGAGCGGTAAAGTACATTCGATTTGCATTTACAGGGTTTACCGAGGAGCTTCTGTACATGGAGTTGAAAAAAACATTATTCAATCACAATCAAGAGATGTATAAGAACGTAAAAGTACTAAAGACAGTATAATATTTTATAAATTACTACAACAAGGACTGTAAATGGTATCAGTAAGACCAGTAACATCTTATGAGCTACATAAAAAATAGACCAACAAACCCTGTAAATTCCTTCGTTAAGCACATTTCCCTCACACAAGGATGTGGTTTGACATTAAATTTCTCATCTCACAAACGATCGCCATCGCCATTTCACCACAAAATCAGTTCTGCATGGTTTAGCAAAAAGCTCATTTCCAACGTTCAATTCCATCCACAACCACCGCCAATCGGAAGCAAGTGGTTTGGTTTAATGTTTTTTAAATGAATACAATTGCAATCCCATCCCGTACACCGCGGCCCAGTTCTGGAAGGAAGCGGTCAAACCTGGAACCAATCAATTCGGAAACGGTCTCCCATCGCGGACCGTGCATAATTTCTTGGTAAATAATTTCCTCCTTCTGGTGGCGAGGCTCTCAACAAAAGAGGCTCACAGCTCAGCACACCTTATCAGCAACATAATGAAAATACTATGTAGCAATCGAGCGGCCGAGCGGAGTGAAAAACAATCATCAGCAACATCGTAACCCTATCGATAGCTCAATAAATTGCAGCTGACAGATTGACAGGTTTCCCCGCTGGCCGGGAACCGGGGGTTGCCTGCACCGATCGCACCATCGATCAATCCGTTCAATTAACAGCCGGTGGTGGGCCTCTCCATCCCTCCCCCACCCTCACTACCACCACCCTTCATTTCTTCAAATAACAAATGTTTATGCAAACGCAAAGCTAACCAATTATTGACGCGATCGTAGCGCGGAGGGCGTCGAAGCGTCCGTGTTCGGCCAGCTGGACATCAATCATAAGCGAAAAAGGGTACAAAATCGTAGCTTCCTTCGGGCGCTGAAAAGGCCACAGTGAGATCTCCAGTTCCTCCCCAGCTCAAAACGAAACTGACGGGACGAAATGGCTTCCAACGGCTTGGATCGCCATCATCATCATCATCATCGGGGCGGGTGAAACTTTCCCAGCCCGTTGAGACGAGGGCACAGAAAGCCATCAAGCCGGCGGCGGCGGCGGCGGCGATGGCCACAGGTTTTGCAAGCCGTCCCACTCCACCCCTCCACAATCGATCGTGGCAATTTATCATCGCCCCGGCCCGGCCGGACGGCCGATGTTGCCGTTTCGTCCACTTTCCACAGTCCGGGGTCCCACTTGACGCCAATCTCGTTAAATTTCGCGCATACGAATGTGTCCGATTGCACACGTCCATCGCGCCCGGTTGGCATGACGGTTGGCGAAAGGCGTGCGGGGTAGAATAATAATAACTGTGGCGCGATCGCAAAGCTCCGGAAAGGTCCCGCGAAGGGTAGGGGAAGGGGAAGGGTGGCATGGCAAAATGTCTGCGAGTAAAAATTACCAATCAACCAACATGATTACTATATAAAGTTCGACAAAGGAGGAGTCGTTCCCCGTTTCGTTCCGTTTTCCATCAAGGTATCGCCTCGGTCAGCCTCGGTCAGTTTGTTGTCGAGAGTTTTGTTTTGTAGATCTCGACGAGTTAAGGACTCACAAACAAGCGCTCGGACCCTCGGAGGCCAAGCCGCCAGGAGGAAGGGTGTAGATGATTTATTTAGCAAAAACCTGCGCCTGTACACACCCGGTGTCCCGGTGCTGCGTGAGGAGAGTGGAAAATTATGTTGAGCATGAAACGAGTCCCTCCAGCAGTACAGGGCCGACTGTGCAACATCGAGCAGGCGAGAAGCGGAGGGCAAAAAGCGGGTAGTTGCATAAAGTCATAAATTTATTGAAGTCGTTACTTGTACGTTTTAATAACGGACATGCGAATGGAAATCGACCCTCTTCAAACAACACCGTGGAGTTGGTGGAGCAGCAGCAACGGCAGCCAAACGACCTGCACGTCACGATACAATCAACGCATTTCAACGCCTCGTGCAACGTTTTTACCCCAAATCACACCTTCAAACTGACTTGTTCGCCTCTTATCGATAAGGCAAAACAGCCAAATACTTGTACGCGTACCTTATTAAACCGTGCGCCAAAGTGTTTGCCTTCATTACTCTACAACGCATTTTCAGGCAGGAGACATACGGCCAAAGCAAAGCAAAAAGCATCAAGTCAGTAAACGATGGAATTTTGATTGGTGTGGAGTCTCTCCCGTTGCTGGGACCTCGTGGCTCTTTATTTAGCGCCTTTAGATCGTGCAACCCTGCCGGACTGGGTGGCAAATTAATTCGCAAAACCTAACGAAGCTGTAAATAAGTTCGCAACGCAATCACGCAATCATCGTCAGCGTGCGTGAGTGAGTGGATGAAGCTGCGGGATGGTTTTTTCTTTCTGTATTTTGGTGATCATTGGAGCTGGTTTTTGTATGGGTGCTGAGTTATTTATTCGCGGCTCATTATAAAGCGACGACGATTATTGATTTCGCTTATTTTCTAGTGTGATGATACAGGAGAAATGAGTAACTTTTTTATTGCAATTAAAGGAATACGCGCATCTACAACTGTGGGAAACACAAGACGCCGTTTTCTGAGTTAAAATTGTCCATTTCTCAACTAGCAGAAGATAGTTCTCACACTATGCTGACCATTTGGTATAAGATTGTATAATACGTCATAAAGAAAACAACGCATTACCGTATAACTTCAGGCCATAATGAACAATTTCAGGCAGCACAAACTAAGTTTTTCTGTGTCCCATAAGTTGAATTCCCCTTAGCTCTCAGTTCTTCAAATGAACTAGTCTATTCAACAAAGGTACAAGTCTATGTATCTTAAAAAACACATGTCTTTATATGTAGTCCATTTTTAGCTTGTTTTATTAGCACCTATGTATGTTTGAATTCCTTGAATTTAAATTCCATCTCTAGATCTGTACTTAAGTCTTATCTTATAAGTCTCAGTATAGTTTGTAAAAGTCAAACAAGAACTAAAACATATATTTAAAAAACTCATAAAAAACCCATTGCATTTAAATAAAATATTAACTTTTCAAGAAACATTCAAAGATAAAAACAGGTCAAGAGATATGAACTACACGGAACCATAAACAAGAACCGCAATATAATCACAAAACATAAATTAAAAAACAAAACCGAAAGCAATTGCCAACGCAAAGACAACCGAAAAACAGAAATAAAAACATTAATAATGCCCAGAATACTTTGTGCGTTAAAATATGTACCTTTACTGAAGTTTTCCTGTCACTTCCTCCTACCGCTCCAATGTTAGCATACGGTGGGCACCTACTCACAAGACCCCAAACGCTAAACGTTAGTTTAAGGGTAGGAAAGAAAAGCGCGATTGCTTGAAGCACCTACCGCTAACCCACACCGTATGGTTTCAGTGTAGCGAACTTCCCCCCAGAGATTCAGCAAAATGTTACTTACTTTCAAAAAACCAACCCCCCCACCCCCCTTCCCCCGACCCTGTCCCTGTGCTGTATGCACCGAAGCATTTTGTTAACTTTAGCTTTGCGGTATTTTATGTTTTAATACTCCTTCCCCAAACACCGACATAAGCTGCACAGCTGCACAGAAACGGTGTAATGGCGGTCCGAATTCTGCCATTCCCTACCATTTCGCGTTCGTTTGCCAAAGGTGACCACGGGGAAACGGGTAGATTGGTGTGCCCCGTACCACAGCAAACAGTAAGGTAAATCTTTTTGCCACGAACGGGCTAAGAAGCTGAACTACAACAAACAGATTGCTGCAAACCGGGTGATCGCGCTGCCCTGGTGAAAAGTAAACATGTAATTATAATAAATTTCACCTGCGAGCTTCATAAATCTATCACCGTCAGGGGGTGCCAAACGGTTTTTCGTAACCTCCGGTCGTACCGTACCGTGTACGCGCGCAGCGCAGCAGAGTTTTTCCTCGGCACCTGGGCGGGTTCTGTTTTTCCCACCGCACCACCGCACGGCCACGGTGGAGATTTTGCCTCGTTGCGTTATCGTTATTGAAGGTTTTAATATCCTTTTTCGCCCATCAAATCGGTGGGGCTGTCGAACGCGATCGGGAAGGCTCGGGAGAAGGTTCAAGCCGGGTGCTGATCAACGAGTGATAAATCAAAGCACCGAACCCGAATCGCGGGATGATGATGAAACAAACCTCCCAAAGGGTCGCTAATAAAACGGTACGCGAGTGTTTATTTTGCACCGCCAGTTTTACGACTTTGCACTGCCGTTTTCGGGCAGAGGAAAATTCGCTTCTGCAAAGGGGGTTGGGCGTTTGGAGCTAAGGTCAACAGATGGGTGGCATATTATTATTAAAATTTACCAAAGAGTGGCAGCAAAAACCTCGGTGAGGGTGCAAATAAAAAAAGAAACACGGAAAAGGTTATCTAGCGCCTTCATCATCCAAAACCGTGGGCGAAAGATTTTCAAACCGCATAAAAAAACAACGGAAACTTTAACCGAAAGGTAAATCTTCTCGTCCTCGCCGAGAAGTCCGCTAGAAGGGAAATCCGTCACCCGCGTAAGCGTGTTTTTCATTACCGCTGATGTTTGGGTCACGTTTCGGGATGGCTTAGAGGCTGCCTTTTTGTTGCGCCAATGTTTGACCAGTTTGATGAGATTTTGCTTAGATAGTGGGAGAGGTGGGATCTTACGGACAGGGGAGTGAGTTTGATTTATTCGATCAACAGCTTAACATCGCGCAAAATAAATCCACTCCAACTCCAAGTGGAAGATATAAATAATAACGATAAAAACAGTCATTACTACAGGCTTTTCCCGCTCTAAAAGACGATCCCTTCCGAAGGCACCGTTTCACGTTCTAAGAGCAAACCTTACTGCACTAAAATATGTATTTCAATTTATCACAATCTATCATCATTGTCGAAATCAAATAACCTGAAACTGCACCTTCTGTTGACCAACGTTCCTTTTTGCTCAATTTATATGCCACTAACCGGCCATCGACGGCTTCTGCTATAATTACGAGCTCCCTGTCAACCATCCAAATGGAAGGTGACACAGAACCGATCCTCCCTGTTCACTCCTTTCACTTTACGGGCACCCCGTAGTGCCACTTGACAGGCCACGATTTTTTGTAATGCCATTTTGACAAGCCAGAAACTATCTCACCGTCCAGCCGGCGCTGCCATCATCATTCATTACGAATGGTGCGGACCGAGGCCGGGCAGGTGTAATCTACCGGATCGGATTCATAATTCGTCTGCCTTTCTCGCCCTTTTTCCCGTCCCCCTCCTCAGAAACGACATCGATCCGCCTAGCACACCTTTATTTTTACCGGTTTTCTCACCCGAATTACACGCCGCACCTATCGACGGAGACGACTGAGGGCTTAACGGGTGAGTCCCACGAAAAAAAACGAGCACCGTGGCTCCAAATTGGAGATCTCTCCACCACAAGCGTGGGGTCCAAAACAACATTATCAACAATTATCAGCACTTTTTCCCCACCTGATCGGAATGGAACGGGATCGAAGTAGGTTCAATTTTCACCGACAGCGGCACCGACGGCATCGTAATAAGGTCGTTATTTTGACACTTTTTTCCATTACGACGGGTGAAGGTGATCGACGTTTCGACGTGGAACGATTGTTTTGTAAAACGATCATGGGACCGATCGGGCAAGATGCAAGGGAAGTGCACCACCGATTCGAGGGGTAATTTAATGTTTCGAAAATGAGAAAATTGCAATCTCGCCCCAATCCGGACTGTGATCTCGTGTGCTCTGTTTGTGTCGTTCTGCTGCTGCTGCTCCTGTTTTATGCCCCGAGGCTCTTTCCATCTTCTTCCCTTTCTCACCAAAGCTTTCAAGCAGACAGCCGGTGAAAAGTAAATTGTTTGCCGCATGTTACGTTACAACGCTTCCTCGCCTACTGCACTTTCTTTTCACGCCCTTGCATTTTCTTCAACGAAAGCAACGAAAGCCCAAAAGCCACAGCATCATTATCACTGCACCAAACAGGAGGGAGCCCCGAAACACAAAAGACCAATCCACGAACCGATGATATCGTCAGCGGTCGAGTCAGTGGACACTATTTCGGCTGCAGTCCAAAAATAAGTGGTTATCGATCGATCGGCACCAAAAACCTGGAGGAATGAGACCGCCTAACCAGGAAAGTTACCCCCAGGGCGATGCGGACGGATGCGGACAACTTTTTCTTGAGGAATACGCACGGTCTTTCTTTGCCGCGCTCCCTTAATGATGAAATTCCTAACGTTTGCTGCAAGGGCATGGGTTCGGTTTTCCTGGTCGTTTAGGTCGAAAAGAGTTGTCTTCGGCCGGCTGACTGCGGGGAAACAGTGGTCCGGAGCATTGTGTTGGACGTCTTCGTTTTGGGCAGGAAGAACAGACCACAAAATTACACAACCCTTCTCTGGATGGCCACGGTCCACAACCAGCGTTTCATCCTTCGTGTATGCGTGCTTGAGCGCAACGAAATTGGTCCTTAAATTGACACGATTGTTTGGGTTTCGTTCGACGGTGTCTGTAGCACCATTCTCGAACCTCTCGTACGCGAAATCGTTGAAGCTGATATAGCAATTTAATTTCCTTTTTTTGGGCACTCTTTTGTGTTGCTTTCGGGGAAGCGGACACGTACAGCGATTGCTGGAATGAGCCCCAAATAAGGGCCGAACAGAGTAATATCGTGCTGGGTTTGTGTGGACTTTGCTAAATAACTCCTGAGATTTCTCGCTTTAGCTCACGTTTAACGTTATCTTAGATCAAAGATGAAATTTGTAAAAATGCTACGAAATTCCATGACCCACTCAAGCTGTTTAAAATATGGTGTGAAATTATCTTCCAAAACATTCCCTTTTCCCGTTTTCCACCGAATATCACCTTCTTCAGCTCCTAATCAGTACACATCATAACAGATGACAACATCTCTTGGCTTTCTACTATGCCGCCACCGACCGTCTACGTTGGTGGTCCCTGTAATGTCTGATGTCCTCAAACTCAAGGTCCCTTTTCCTTTCGGAAGTCTACAGCAACCCAAAGGGAGCGCCTTGCGTAGAGCCACAAGCCCGTACAAGGCCGCGCGGATCGATAACGACGCCCTGTTCGGTTGTCTGGCCTTTGGGATGCCAGAAGGACCCGAACAACAAATCGATCCGATTTGTAAGGAGTCCTTTTGTGCTGCTCATCGAGCGGCCATCAAAAACGTGGACGATTAAAATGGCTTCCACAAAGGGAGGAGAGTAACTCCCGCTGTGGCGCGGTAACCACTTTGTTTGGCTCATGGGAAGCAAAAGAATTTTGGACCTATCGACTCGATGTGATGTGATAATACAGCAATGTTTTGGTGCCGATGGTTAAAAGTATAAACAATTGACAGCGAAATATAGAGATCCTTCGTTTCGTGACCACTCAACGAGTCAAGCGTGGATTCATCGACCAGGGCTGTACTGTTCCGTGTGCGTTAGGATCGCCTCCCTTTGGGCCATCGGTACTGCTGCACAGCCCCCAGACAGGATAATAATAGGAACCGGTGGAAATACCACGCCACGGTGCACCGAATGGCCTAGTTGAAAATTAAGTTTCTATGATAAATGATTGGCTGTCTGGTCGGGTATTCTGCAATGGTTGCTCGAGACCCGCACAACGCTGTTGATGGGCCGGCATCTTGGGCCCTCGGCTGGTGTAGATGTTTGATTACGGTGAGCCATTTTGAGCGTTGCCCTGTTCCCGTTTTCCCTGCCTTCGTGTGTACGTTAGACCCATTTTCGGGTGGTGAAATTAAATTATAGCTTCTAATAGACATTGTTTCCCCAACAGGCAGAGACAGGTCAGGTTTCATGACCCAAAGGCACCGTGTTCCTTGTGTGTTCCCTGTTCCGACGGACGACCGGTGGTGAAACGGTGCTGTTGATAGTTTAAAGTTATTCCCGTTCAAAAATACAGCACCCTGGCACAGCCGACACCGTTGGCAGCCATCAGCAATTTTGAAGGGTTTTGTGAAGTATAATTACGTTCTGCGCCCTCCGCCACGTGATGGCGTCTCCTAAAAGGGTCCTTCTGCTTCTGCTTGGCGTACGCTGTTGTTAGCTTCATTTTCGAACCAGGGTTGAAGGATAACTACTATATTACCCGTTAAACCTAGGTTGAAGGCAAGCGTTTGGATTGAACCCGCGAGGGTGTCTAAGTGGGAAATTGCAGATAATAAACCGATTTGCATTTTTGCGCCCAACCACAGAGCTAAACAAACAGTGTGCAGTGGCGGTGAGCGCGTTATTGCAGAACGATACAATATGCGAGCTTGGAGGTTGGCTAGAGGTTAGTGTCTCATTGCCATGTCAGAATGATACACATTAGTACAGATTGAAGTTTCGTGTAAACGCTTGTTGTGACTCCAAAACAGACTCTTTAGTCGCTCTTTAATAGCTTACTTCCTTTTATTGCTTTTCCAACGATGCCACTCTAATGGCTTTAATCTCCAAAATCACCACCGTACATTGTACGCTAATGACAGCCTCCCAGTCCACTTGCAATGCTAGATCAAACGATCAAAACGCTCCGTACCATGTTAACGTCGTTGTTGAATGAGAGTCAAACAGGGCCACCGCGCGAGTTTATCAACCACAATCATCTAACGGCCCCAAGGTCGAACAAAATGGAAGCCAATTCACCTCCGAAAAATAAAACAACATGTTCGTGTGCTGGTACACTTTAAAACCTTTGACGTGATTAATTTAGCTGTCAATCTCGTGATTTTGCCTCGCAACTGCAAACGCTTCCAGACGGCTGGCAACATTTTTGCCCGACTGCCCTCCTCGTGCTCATGGGTCGGTGTTCGCTGTTGATTTGATTACTTTTAATACCATAATCACAGCTATCCACACATTCACGCTGTCATTTTAAACGCTTCACCAACTTGACGAGCCTTCCACCACCGATCGTATTCGCATGTGCGGCCATTCGGTGGGGCTGTTTCAACTAGGCCCCGTTGCATTGGATTGCATATGCTCCACAAAGTTGTCTTGTTATTTATATATTTCGTTAAATCACACAATACATTTCACCGCCGATCGGACGTGTCGTGATGGTTTGGATGGGTTGCACAGTTGAAGCCAACCACTCGGGCGGCATAATTAACGCGAGGTCGGTGCGTACATGCAACCGTGCACTTACCTCGTGCGCATTTTCCCATCAAGACGGTTGCATGCGTTGCACTTCTACCCCCTCACGATTACATTGTAAGGAGGGCGAGGCCCTGAGTTGGGTGATAAAATACAGTAATTTACCATGCGAGCAAACAAAAAGGATTTCCAAGCCCGCCACGATCAGCGTAATTACAATTACGATAATTATCGCCTCCTAATCGGCCTGGCCATCCGAAACCGGCTCCCGGCGTGGCCGGGGTGTGGCCGGCAACAACAGGGAAGTTGACCCGTTCGCCAATCACTCCAATCATTGAATAATTGAACGCTTTGCTAGACACGGTACGAGGCGGGCAGCGTTTCGTAAAACCCGCTCATTAGCTCAGCTTTTTTCGTTAAACAGCGTTACAGATTTATCTACTTCGATTGACCCGTGGAGTCTCAGCACAGTCGGAAGAAAATAGGGCGCTAAGGTACGGTTGACGTATTTGTCAATCATAAATCATAAAACCACACGGTTCCACATGCACATCGACACGGAAGCCGTCGATTCTCTCGAGGGGGGGTGGGGGGGGTGCTCGTTTGGGGCAGCGCTCTGTTTTACACCATTTCAATTATGTGGCCCGAGGGTTTCCCGAGCACGGATGACAAATGAGGTCGAACGACAAATAATGATGTAGCAGTGCGCCAGCCACCAGCGTGGCAATGTGGGCGAACGTCACCGGAATTGACGGAAAGGATTGTTAATTGATTTTCTGTTCACGATATGTGCCATGTTATTGTTGTACGCGAGATTGGAATTAGATGATATATTAGTTCACATTTAGCTCAAACATACATTTTTCATAGTGCGCTGATGAGCGTGATAAGGGTTTGAATTTTTCTTCAAAATTCTTTCGCGACTATACATAATTGAACGTGATATTAAAAACCTTTCCGCCTTTATATTCAATAATGCTTTCAGCAGAACCGAACGCTACCTCGTTCCAGTAGAGCGGCTCTCGAAAGACTGCTGTAAACGCTGCAACCCGCTTCCCGGCTCAACGATCGGGAGCTTTTAAGATCCGTGACAGCCGCGGGTAATTCGTTATGATTAATCGATCACGGAGTCGGTGTGTCAGCCGACGATTTGTCAGCCGCCATTCATTCTCAAATCAATCTCGAGACCACCCAAGCGCAACACACTCCTTTGCCGGCTTCTCTTCCACTCGCTCTGTCCCGGCTCAACTTCCCAAAATATTTTGAAACTGTTGTGACAATTATATTATGACCCTTGAGACATTTGACTTTCCCCCCACCGATGCCGTCCCGCACAACCTTGACATTCTCTTGCAGACGGGACAGGGCAACTTCAAAGCACCCGCAACCGGCAAGGCAGGGCGAGAGAAGAAGGATTTTCGGTCTACTGTCATAATATTGTTTCCCTGCGTTACGGGTTGCAGGTACACACCGGCCAGCAACCTGCCGATCCGATCGACCTGATCAATTGACCGTGCATTAATTTATGTTCTGCCACGCAAAGCCACAAAGCGCGAGGACCACAAGCGTCGCACATCAAACAGGGCGACCAGGATCCGAATGGCCCGGGGCGTGTATTGGCACCATGCACCATGCAGGGTGGAAGGTGACGCTCCGGATCTAGCGCCCCGGGACGTCTGCTGGTCACCAGGCTCCCTACAATCGACCGGTTGTTATCGAACTTTGCGGCATTTGTCACAATCAAAGGGATAAGGGATGCGGGATGCGAAAGAATAAACACTGGACACCTTTTTTTTCTAGGGGATGAATTTATCGTCCTTAATTTTGTACACTGGGACACATTTTCAAAAATCGTAAAGCACACAAGAGGAAAAGCCGCAATCCAGAAAATGCATCCCAAAGAGGATCGGCATCATGCTGGGCTGCGTAGAGGAAGAGTCAGAGAGAGTTGAACGTGCAAATCGTGGGAAAAGTTAGTTCCCCGTATTTGTGCTGGTGTTTTGAACATGTTTTGTGGCCTTTTGAGATTGAGGTTTGCTTATTTATTCAATCTGTGAGCTTTGTTTTCACGCATTTATTGTACCAAAACATGCTATCAAGATATAAAACTGTGGCACAATTCGATCACGCTATTAATCAATCAAAAAGATCCAGATACTAAGATACGTTTCCAGTCCGGGGTTTTGTTGCTCGGTGGCTGAAGATCACCTTCCGGAACAAAGGCACATCCCATCTGCTACCTTTAAGCTCTTGCGTCAGCTTCGGACTAGTCTGGGAGACGCATTAAAGCCACGGAAGTGCTTCCGCAGCACGAAGCACACCCCTTGCCTTTTGTTGCCGGAACAATCGGGATATGAAGCCCACAAAAGCATTGGGCTTTTCTTGCGTTTGGTGATTCAATCGCGCTACGAAAAAGATCAAAGACGCGGCACGATGGCGACCAAACCCTTCTATGACATTCCGCCCGCCAGAAAACCCTGGAGCGTGAAGGAACTTGCGGACGTACAGCTTGTGGTACAATCATTATCTATTTGCTTTTCGTAATTAATTTTCATTGGTCATGCTACCGATACACCCGGAACGGGATGGAATGGCCGGCAGCGATGGCGATGAATCTAGGCGATCGTTGGGGTGAGTGAGCAAAAGACCCACCAAAGAAACTTTGGACATGAATTCTTCAAACTGAAATCCAAAAGCAGTGGAAAAGAGGTCAACGGAAGGCTCTTATTTTGGGGGGAGGGGACAGGCAAAAGAATAGAATTGTCTTATCGCGCTGTGCGATCCATCGCGATTGAAACGCTTCTCTCGCAGCCAGTGCAGGTGTATGGTAATGTGAGATGCCTTTCGTGGCCACTCGCGGCCCACTACAAAATTACGCGTGAAATTATTTGCTCCCCCTCCCCTTTCCTATGCTACTCTGGACGGCATAATTTTCCAAACGCTAATGATCGATCTGGGGTCTCATCAGGGGTACGTGAACCGTTGCGATTCCAATCCGTGACAATGTGCACCATTCCGACAAACTGGTGGGTGCGTTGTCGACTCCATCATCATCATCGCTGGCGCGGGATCTGCCATTGGTGGTGTGTGTGACGTTTTCGTTCGTTAATTTTCCCAAACGGTCAGAAAATTGGGTGCCTTTGGTGGGACGCGGGTGAAGTGAGAGACGTACACTGGCACAGAAGCTCATTTTCTTGCCCGTTGCTTGGAGGGTAACAGGTATACTATTACTAATGGGGTTGGTTTAATGACGTCTGCTACGGCGATTTGGTTACAGTGAGCAGGCTCGATTGTTCAAATATACACCGTTGTCATTTTGAAGGCTTTTGTTGATGAAAAATTTGGAAAATATGTTACTAATACTCTCTCTCTCTCTCTCTCTCTTCTTCTTCTTCAAGGTTCTAGACACCAATTAAACTCATATTTTTCCCCGAATTTATCTAAGAATTAATTCCTAAACTCCTGAACTGATACCCCTACTGCTGCTGGCACTGAAAGGAGCACTGATTTGGTACTTGAATGGAATAGAATCAAATCCATTTCCGGGGCTAAAAATTGGTGCAAGGTCATATTGAAGAATCTTTGTTGAATGAAATGACGCGTATTAGGTCAAAGTCAAATTAGAGTTCCAGATATTGGAACAGTTCCAGTGTCAATATCATTCCCTGGATCAGACTCAGTATCTGTTGCAACACTAGAATAGGCCTAAAATCTTACAAGAAGTTAAACAATTCAAGAATAGAATCTTATTTGAAGACCGAGGATGTTCCTCGACTACATCTGCATATCAAATTTAGAGCTACAGAATACTATCATAAAACTAGGACTATCAAAAACTTTCACGAATGCTACTACTCTAAAAAAATCCGCAATTTCTGAAGTCGTCATAGCCAGAGTAAAGTCTCAACAACCAATTACACGCCTTCAAAAACCACTTACAGCAACCCAAAACAAGCTCTAGCGCTCGTTACATCGGCCATCGTTCCTTCCCCACGGTTCCAACCCACCTACCTGGTGAACCAATTTGTTCGACTCCCATTCCGTTTTCGCAATAATCAACTTAAAATTGTCAATCCACCGGCCGCGAACCGGTGGGCAGACAAACATGGCAGTGAGTGGGCTCCCAACATCCGTCCAGAAACCGTGTTTCTGTCGCTCGCCAAAAGGGCATGCCTCAGCATTGAACCGGCGTACGATCAGCATCATGATTACCATAAACATATGCTCGTTGACAATTTCTTTACTCCTTTCGGTTGTTCCATCCCTCTCCCCTCTTCCCTCGAGCCGACCAATCGCTAATGATATTGTTTTGCATATGGTGAAATTTTCATAAAAACGGCGTCCCAGTTTGTGGCCGGTCGGTGGGCTCTTTGCCAACCGCAACATTTCCGCGCTTCGGGGCCAAACCGTCAGATTGGGAACATCGACACATGTACGTACACAACCCATCCCTGGCGGGGTTTCAGTTTTCAGTGACTAAATAAGGCTAATTTATGCCGTAAATTGAAGCACAATAAATAAATAGATCTTACCCGAAAGGGCACTCGGTTTTTTCCCCCTAATTGAATAATCACAATTGGAGTAGAAAATTGCAATCGAAACTCCCGCCCTTACCGCGTATCATTTCCCTTTGGGGCAATGGCGGCATTATTATACTTCCGTTGTTCTACTCGTCTGGCCGCGGAAGCAAGATTTCCAGCGCACCCGTTCGTGTCGCATTGTGCATTCATAGCGATGAAAAATGCATCATCAAATTGGAACTGGACGCGAGTGCAGCGTACCATATCGTACCACAGCAACCCAGCAGCACGTTGGCCGGAACAATTGACAATGCGTCGAATTGTACCGGGTAATAGGACCAAATTGAATCGGACTGGGGAAGAGTTATTCAATTTTCTTACGGCGCTCATTATGATAATGATGGCACATCGCCATCTTGTCCAGTGTGCAGCTGGGACGAAAAGTGAAAAGCTCTCCCCCCCCGAGCGATCGAATGCCATTTTTGCTGCCATGTTGACGCAGGGATGTGCCCGATTGGTGTACGAACCGGGCGCTCAGCCCATTAGGCTAATTACTTCATCAACAATTTACATTAAAAAAGCAAGCGAGAGAGAGAGTGTGAGGGAGGTTCCCTGGTGTTTTCCGTCCGGAGTAATATGGAGCGAACTAGATATCAAAACAGGGCAACGATATGCAGTGGTTCGATCGCATCCGTGTGGATGGGAAGCAAATGTTACGCGTCTTAAGCATCCCTTCGGTGTGACGGAAAACAACTTATTTTTAAGGTAATCTATTGCGCTTAGTTAAGGAAACATTTCGTACAACAAAACGCACCAGGACGCATCCCCCTTCACCAGCAATTAGTTCGCTTTTAATGATCGTTCGATCTCCGTCCTATAATTGCACTTGGGCTGAAGCCCTTGGGCACAGATATGGGCAGCTATTGGCCATTTTGTTGGCGAATATCATCACGTCATTTGACGATGGACCACAAATGGACGAAATTGGTTGCCACACAGCAGGTCCGGTACCCGTGGCAGGGGACCTACAACAGTGATTCGGGATTGTCGAGATGCTTTCCTAACACCGAACGAGCGTTCGAGCTTTGCATTTTAATTAGCAGCTTCGAAGCAGCGGTCCGAAGAAGCGCACCACCGTTCGATCACAATTATCGCCTTTTGTCCAACTACGGATGGGGATGGTGGTCCCTTATATGTAGCTTGCAAACCGTCCTCATCGTCGTCATCTTCCTTGCGGCTGGGGCGAAACAATTTAGATGAGCCTGCGGACCCTGCAGAGCCGGTCCTTTTTTGCCAGAGGGCAAAGACGAAGATCGCGCAACCCACCGAAAACGTGATTTCGTCCCGAAATGCCGCGACGTCATGTGTGGACACGGCGACCCGCTGGTGCAGACGCGTGTAATTAAACGCAATGCCTGCGCACACACGGCGATCGCGATCGAATGAATCAATCGCTCGGTGAAGACGAGGGCCGTTGTGGAGGAAGAGTTGGCTGCTGTGCTTGATTAAAATACCACGGTACATTCTTCCTTTTTGTGACGAAACGAAGATGGCTTTTTAACTTAAAGGGTTCAAAGGGAATCTTTATTGAAGTGAGCACAAAAAATTAAGCATTGTCCTTGCACAGTACCAATTATATAAATTAACAATCAATACACCGTACAGGCATATCGAAAACGATCTTCATCTTGCTGGCATGCAACAAAGTCACAGCAATAAATCAACTGTCTCATAATTGGACGTAAAGCAAATGACACTTTTCTTTCGTCGCCATAGCGCACCGAGTCAATCACCAGGCAGCACGCCGTACAGCGACAAGGACACCGTTTTCCCTGCGGGTTTCATCCTCATGCGCCTCATTAGCCTGCGGGCAAACCCGTTCTGGGCAAACCATCAACTCCAAACTGGGCACCTAGACGCGATCGTATGGAAATCCGGACCAGTTGTCCCTCCGTGTCACACATAAAGCGCTGCACAACATCATAACTGACATGATCAACTAGTTCGTCTATCCTAAAGTGGATGGAACAGAGGGAGAGAGAGAGAGAGAAAGAGAGAGAGAGGGAGAGGGAGGGAGCACAAAAGGTAGCTGTTTCATCATTCGATCTTTTCCCCTTATTACTGTGAAGCATCTCGTCAAGCTGTACCTCCCCCCTCCAACCCCCCCCCCCTCGCCCGGACAACCTTCTCGAGGACACGGACACTTCTCGAAGGCACCCTTCAGCTCATCACCATTTCGCACAAAACGAGTGCGCGTGACACTAGCTGCCGCTGCTGCTAGCCGACCCAAACGACGGGTTAGATAAAATGTTGCCCAAACAAGGAGATCATTATGCAAATGGCTTTTCCATCTGCGTTGCTGCTCTTCTCTGCTCGCGATCGCAAACGAGCCGAGTGTACTTACCATTTTTGCATGCCTTTTTTTCTGTGCTGCTTACCAGGACGGCCGCACTCGGTACTCCGATGTCAGTTAATTTGTTAATCATCAGCGCACGGTGCAGCGCTCTGCCTGTGCATTGGGTGCGATTGCGTCGTGTACATTTGTCACGACACACTGCGATGGCACGGCATTCCGCTGGACAGGATTTTCTTCGAATTTCGGGATGCAACGTTTGCGAATAATAAACTCACCATCCGCCCCGGACCGCTTTTTGTGTCACAAATTAAACCACCACTGTTGCCTTTTGGGTGGCGTGTAAGCATTTTTTAAGTCGCTTCAATTTACATTAAATATTGGCGAACCGGCTGGTTCGGTGGAGCTGGACAGCAAACAGCAAACGGGGCAAGATTCATCAACCCCGGTGCGGAATGGCGTGACGAGGGCGAACCAGAATGCCTTCCTACTCCACCCTTCCAACACAACGGAGGCAAACACGGTGCAACGCTTAATCAATTTAAATAACATCATCACCCGCCAGCAGGATGAGGGCACTAGGGCCTCGGTGCGATTGGATGCATTCGGTGCGGTTCGAGAACTTGCCGCTTGCCTGTCACCGGGCTGCACTGTTAACAAGTTGTCTTGCCACCTTTTTTTTTCTCTCCCAGTTGGATTGTTTTCGCCTTTGTGATCCCCCATCCCGAAGGTTTTCCTTTGCTGCGAGGACGAGAAAGCAATGGGATTCATCTGGACAGGAAGTGTGTTGAAGTTACACCGCAGTCGCGTTCAGAGTGCTTTACATTGTTGTGGAAATTGATTTACAAGAATGTTTTACATCTTTTTGGTTGAAGGTGGCTGTGGCGTGGCTCTTGTCGATGGAAACCAGCAGCAGACTTTTAGGCGCGATGCTGCAAAGTGAAAGGGCTTTTCCTTTGGTTCATGGTGAAGTGAGTCATGTCATATTTGAAAAACGGGACAACAGCTAAGTCGTGTATGAAATAGGTCTAAATTTCTAAATTAAGTTTGCCCTTTGCGATTCTATACTATTTCTTTCGAGTTATAGACTGCCAATAATCAAACAAAAAAAAAGAGAAAATTTAAAATTAAAATTTAAACCATTTAAAAAACTACAAATCTCTCGGGCAAATGATGGTTTGGAGAATCTTGTCAAATAAAGGAAATTTAACTTCTCTAAACAACGCTACAGAGAGAACCATGAGCATACTCCTGTTAAATAACGTTCCTTTCTTCGTCGATAATGTACCTAATTAATATATCAGTATGGTAACGCAGCCCGGTAAGCGATGTGGAAGTAATGATACGAAATAATGCTACAAATTTCACATTTTTTCCACCTACCTCCCACTCGTCCTTCGCACCATCTGCACCGGTCGATCGTGCGATCATCATCATTTGTTAAAAATATCATCATCAGCACACCATAAACTGACTCCGCAACCGTGTATGTGCGCGATCGCTATCGACCATGGCTCATTATCAAATGACTCGGCCTCCCGTTGCGGCATGCATTCCCTTCCCCCCCCCCCCCACTCTTCTCCCTTCCCTGGCCATCCCATTCGTGGCATTGCAGTTGGACCACAAACAGACACACGCACACACCGAATAAGGGCGTACGGGCCATGTTTTCCGATCCGCACCCGGGACAGCGGGCTGCCAGGGGACGACGATTCCTTATCGAATCGGATTCCGTAGCGATCGGTCTCGCGACAGCTCTCTTGGCACGCGCTTCCCGGTTTTGCAACGACCGCGACCACGACGACAACGATGACGACGACGTGTGATTAGGTTGTTATGGTGTTTTTATCGGCTACCTACCCAAAAACCGTACGCGCGCCAGCCCGTAATAGACTCAATTAATCAAGTACGGTTTCGCGCCGGATCGGCCGTAAACGATATGGAAAATTGTGATCGATCGAGCTGCCCCGGTCACTGCGTGTGTGTGGGCAATTGTCCGCCAGCAAATCGCCTTTTCTGTCGACGGTCCATTTTCAAAAAAAGGACGGGAAAAAGCGACACGTAGCAGAGCAAAAATTAGCGACACGAGATACGCGGGTTCGTCGCTTGCGCTCTGCGTAACCCGTCAATTGATGATGTCTTTCGTTTTCACTTCGCTCCGTACGGTTACGCCTCGGCTACTGTGATGCGATTCCACTGGAGGTTGGATTGCTCCGTTTCTAGTGCACTGCCCGTGCTGCACTTTTTGTTGCGTTTCGTACTTGGGAGGAAAATATGGCAGATTCCTGTCAAATGGGTGCGTTTATCGCACGCTCCGATCCGAAAACTCAATCAAAAGGGCTAGAAGGCGGATACTGTGCAGGCGACTAGATGTCGCTGTGGAGCCAAGAACTGCTTCCTCGTCGGCCGTCGCCTGCCGCCTGCCACTACGGGGATGGGAGTGAAAGCAAACGGGTTTGCGATGGTTTCAGTTCTGGCAGGCTGGGCGGAATGAAGAATATTCATTCTGACACACGGCTAGCCTTCAATTTTCCTTTAACGGCGTTGATGGCGGTGGATGGAATTGGGTTTTGCTTTCCAGTCTGTAAAGGGGTATGGGTGTGAATAAAAACGCACGCACGCACGAAACTGAGTGATGCGTAGATTACGAGATTCCTTTATGCTGTTTTACAAGTTGTAATAGTACTCGGAAGAATTTAATCGTTGAAATAAGATCATTGATCGTTGAGGAAGAGACTCATGCAAGAAGCATTCAGGGGCAATAAGTTAAGTTCCCTTTTTAAGAAACTTTCAAAGTCCATAGGGAAAATAGTTCAAGTGGAGTACCATTTCTACTTCATTGCCTATTGTAAGTATTGTTGCAGCTACATCTTCAGCACAGAAATAATTACCCGAACTCTGACTTTCTACCGATCAACCAACTTTCAAACACCTCCAAAATGAACAAAAGGTAATGAGGGTGGGAAAACAGAGCCCCTAAAAATACACAAGTGCCGTGCCGACAGGAAATGTCGCCCAACAATCTCACGATGATAGGGCAAGCTAGCTTCCAAAGCTGATTGTTATCCGATCCCGATCCCGGTGTAATGCAATGCCCTCAGCGAGCAAGGGTCAGTCCGGCGGTAAAGGTTTGGTAACTATCTATTAAAAAGCGGTCCTAGAAAACGACGGCCCGAAGCTGCCTTTGTGCGCTCTTTAGATGTTCATTACGGCATGGGAGGAAAGGCCCTTAGGATAGAGACAATCAAAACCGACAGAAAGACCTCCGCTAGTCATGGGAAAAGGGCGGATCAAGGTGATGAGATCGAGAAGCGTAATAAAGCCCACCAGTCCACCATTTTGTGTTTCGATTTTCTTTCGTTTCTGTTTCATATTGCTTTGCGGCTGATTAGATACGAACATACGGGGTACAGTTGTCGCATACAGTGCCACCAATCGAACACCGATCGGATATCATTATCGCGGTGGCTATTTTTGTCTATTTTTTGAGGGGGAGGGGGATATTTATTGATCCGTTTCGGGAACCTCATTTTGTGTGTTTTCCTTTCTCTTCGGGCTCGCCTTCATTATGATCACCGATCGGCCACAATTCAAACAATTTCTCATGATCGACGTCGAAGCCCCCCTGCTGGAAAAACGCATTCATTACCGTTGCCCAATTAGTCGTGGGGATTGGGAAATGAAGGAAATATGTTTTCATATTTCACGGATCGAAAGCTCGTTAGTTTTTCTATATTTTGCTACTTTAGTATCAGGTTTTATCGTTCGCCTATTAGATGATTCTCTTGCCTCCCTAATGAATAGCACCCTGGCACGCGGATTCAAGTCGCCGAAACGATCAACGCTATGCGATACGACCGGATTGCTAGCCAATTAGAGCGAAATTAAGCCAAGCAGGAGCAAAGATCGTCCCGTTCGGGACGATTTAATATTTCCTCCGGAAAGCCCACCTGCTGAAGAGGAGCGGAAAGTCACTCGTTATCATGCGGCGGTTGGTTCGACACAATTTCGAACATCCAATCCAACTAATTGGCCCTGACGGGACGTTAACCAACATCGGAATACGACGAGCGCTTGCTGATGAAACTAATTTAGGGGAAACAAAAACGGCCAACAGAATGGTAAAAAATATTTGTTTTAAATTTCACTAAACAGCATGAAACTGGTCAAGTATCATAGGACGCTACAAAGCATATGATCAGCATCGCTGTAATGTCCCAAGAAATGTGGTTTTGTGGTTATGCTTTTTCTGTGCCCGTACGTGCAAATATTTATCTTCCTGCTTGCTCTCAACTCAAAAGAATATTAAAGGCTCAATGTATGAGCACGTTAATGACAGCGCTTTTGTGACATGATCGTTTCTTTCCTCCTTTGCTAAGGACGTCAATTATGGTCCCAAGAGTGTCACTTCAGATCATAAATGGAGAAGACAATAATCGAAAGATTCTCCCGTTATGGTCAGTGCTCACCTCAAAGCCTGTGGCCACCATATGGCAGATGAAGCGTGCATCCTTTCGAACGAAACAATCCTCCTTACAGCCGTGATGATGATGATGAAATGCCGTTTCGGTACATGGTGGCGCTGCAGCGAGATATGGTAATTCGATAGTTAATGATTGTTATTATCGAGCTGTAAAGGAAGGATATTAAGATACGTATTCATGAACTGACAGGGTTTTTACATATCTGGTAAAGGGCATGCTATTATTCTTCATTAATTACAAATTAAATTTCAATCGTGTGGATGGGCACAACATTCTTCATCAGTCAAATGTAACGCTCGTAACGACCATCTCAAGCCGTAACGCTTAAAGTCCTTCCGACAAAAGCTACCCTCTCAATCGACAAAAGCTCGTTTTCGCCGGAATTTTCGACGCACAAGCGAAATGAAAAGCTTCTCGCTGAGCAGTGAACCGGATCGCACTCGCCATAGTGAGATAAACCGACCGCCAGAATAAAAAAAAAAGTCAGCCGGGATACAATTACTATTATTAATGCTGCGTAAGATCACTTTTTTACTATTTTTGTGCCATTTTAAAGATTACATACGACAGTTATACGAACATATTTATGTTTTACAAATATCGTAAAAAGTAACCGGTCAGTTAGACTAGCTAGCTTCGTTTAACCGGTTCCGACACGAAGATATCCTCAGAAAGTCACATTGAAGTTGCATTAAGTTTGCCATAGTTACTATTCATTACTTTCTTTCAGTGATACAACGCTGAAACGCTCACCAATTGCTATTTAATGTTTCATTAGTTTTTCTCTAATTTATCATTTATTTTTCAATATCATATACCTTAATTGTAGTGCTTATCGTTCGGAGTCGAAAGTATGTTTTGTTTAATTTGTGTGTGTGTGTGTGTGTGTTTTTTACGATTTTTACTTAGCATCTCCAGCCCTACAAAGCCCTCATACATCAAAAGTCTCGTTCCATGGTTGTTAATACTTAATCATTTGTCTATGTACACAATCACTATAACACCTGGAGGGCAAAAACACAAAATACACAGTTCGATCTTTCTAATGTCTTCTGGCTACTCGTGCACGTTCTGTCTCCCTTTGTGGTTTTGTAAAACTATTATTGTACGACAAAATCCCACGTATTAAAGAAACAAATAAGTCACTGCGAAGTAAGCTGAGCTTATGAAACGTTACAGCATTTGTTACAGTTATAAACAGTCAATCATTTGCGGAAAATGAAAATAACGACACTATTGACCGGTTAAACAAACTAAGCAGCACTTAATATAATCTTAAAAAGCAAAAAAAAAAACTAACCCTATTAAGATCGTTTCGCATATGTGTGTACTTTCTTTTATACAGTTCTGCTCTCCGTTTGCGTCCCGCGTCCTGCGTTTCTCTATTATACAGCAAAAGTTAGCACACTTTCTACAAAAACTCCTACAATGCTCCTCATCTGCTTCATCATCATCATCAACAGCAGTAGCAACGGCAATAATATTCAGTACACATCAAGCGCTGCCACGTGTTAAGAACGACAAATATGACTTTTGAACTACCTTCTATTACTTATCCGATGATTTTTTTCCATTTCTTTCGCTTTCCGCATAACGTAATAATCAACTTGCGTTGCGATGGGCGCCACACGTCGCCTCTAATTTAAGCACATTCATCTCAATCGCGTTTAATTTTTTTTTTTATTAGTTTCCGTTTTCCCGCTTACCGGAAGGATGGCATTCTAAAGTGTATTCCACCTTTTCATCAAGGGTCCATCTGCTACTCCTTACTAAATGCTTTGTTTCTTATTCATGTAGTAGCTTTGTTTTGTGAGTTTATACACGTTTTTTGACTAATTATGTCAGCAACGGTTCATCGATAAACTCACGAACGTCTCCTCTCGTTATCACTCATATCCGTCGCATTTCAAAATGTCCACTATTACTTGTTGGCTATTTATCTGTTAATCTGTTGATCATGCTACATTTCTTGCCATTTTAGTTGCTTTATTTCGAGTGGTTTGGCTCCCTTGCTATTGCCAAATTTCAAAGAGGAATATTGAAGTCGAATTTCTATTGCCCCCCTCCATACTGTGATGTAAACGCAAACGATACGTTTTTCAATCAAATACTGGTTCCTCTGTCAAGCATTCTCATTCTTACTTCCTTTCTGGTTTGCTGCCCTCTTTTCGTTTCCTGAGGAACTATGTTTGAACATAAAAAATATACTTCCTCATTCAGTTGCGTTGTGTGACAGAATAAAATAAAACACTTTTCTGTGCATTGACTTCATGTTCTAAACCTAACTGACGCTTCAAATTATACGTTCATCTGTCGTAAGTGTTTTGAGTGTAGGTTTGTGTATATACGTGTAAAAATACTTGTTTTCTGTTCTAGCTGGGCACAAATACATTAAGGTTGTTTATTGTTTGAGGCGTTTTGTCCGCTAGTGTTTCTTCAGTCAGATTAGCCCCTATCTCGTAACGGCTACATACATTGACAAACGATTTAATAAATATATCCATCCGTAACACCCAGTGCTTGGTGTTGGAATTGCCAAAGAACCATGTACTTATTTCCTTTTACTACATAGCGATCGTTCTATCCCTTGCTCACATCACATCTTTAAGATCCAAAACTGTATATCTTTTCACCTATCAGAGATTGCTTGCTGATGGATAAAACTTCAATAAAAAAAGAAAAACTGTGCTTGAGGGAATTTTTGATTCTTCAGGGATCAATGTGCTCATGTCTCTTTACGACAATGACATATTGCAACAGGATTCATACATCTCCTTTCCCCTCTAATACCTATCGTTTGTGACTGCTTCCTAATACAACATTTGACCACGAGATTTGGTTCAAATGTTTAAAGAAAAGAGGTAAACGTGTGTTCCCGTTTCTCAACCCTTCTCTCTATATCCTTTCCAGCGCTAGAATCGGACAAAGTGCAAACCAACGCTGCGGGTTTAAAAAATGGTATATAAAAAAAAGAAATCTTCTGTCTATTTTAACATTATCTTACTCTGTCACACCATTTGTCCACTTTGTGATACGTCAATCGTTTCGTAAAACCAATAGAAAGGCAAATAAATCTAATATACTATACTTTTTAATGTCCTACTATGTACAAAAGAGTTTGTTGCTGGGCGGCTTATTTAAACGCAAATAAAACGATCGGGTTTTGGCCAGGAAACAAAACCAGTCGGTTGAAATAGCTTGTTACATTGTAAATCATTTCTGTTACACTTGCTGCACCTTTCACTAATATCTTACTGTTGTTGGGTCACGAAAACGAAAATAAGTAAAACTATAAACCTAACACGATGGCCTTATCGATGTTTTGTGATGTAGAAGGAAAGACAGTTGTGCTGTAACAGTGCATTGTAAAAGAACTATCTTTTGCACACCTGCGGACCTTTTGCTTCTACTAATTTCTGATCGTCCCCTGCCAGTCTACCGTACGTTTGTATGGGATCAAGTTGTTCGATGTGTTCCAAATCACACTGATTGTTCACACGGCTTGCGTGTATGTGTATGTCTCTCGGGGTGTGTATGTGGTTTATGTCGCCTTTTACTCCACCCCCGGCATGTACGAGGTTTCATCAATGCATGCCAGAACGCTGCGACGGTCACAGTCTTATTTCTCTGGTTCTCTCTGGGGTCTATAAATAACGCGCGCCTTACTGAGACACTGCATTCCTGCCTGTGGTGCCTTTCCTGTGTCTTTGTTGTACTGTCTAAGATTATTCAATGCTGGCCGATCGTGTTCGTAGCAGAGTTTACTACTACGCCTGATCGTAGACATCATCATCCTGACAGTCAGTACCGGTGTTTGCTTCCAAATCAAGAACATCCTTTCGTTCATCGCAGCAACCATCACCATGCTCCATCCAATACTGTTGTGGGTTTGGCAGTAGCGACGTTGAAGGGTAGGATGATAAGGACGACGGTGAAGTTACCGATGATGGCGAGGCAGAAGGTTGAAATGGAGACTGTGGTAATAATGGTGATGGCGGCGGAAGAGCCGGCGTTAGAAACATTCCCGTATCTTCCGATGATTGCGGCTCTACATCACCAGATACGCTGCTACGGGAAGAGGGATGCGGTTGATGCAGTTGATGGTATCAAGAGTGCTTGTCCGTCAAATCAGCCCATCGTTGCTCGAAAAACTTGCGCA
Source organism: Anopheles epiroticus (assembly GCA_000349105.1). Lineage (NCBI taxonomy): Eukaryota > Metazoa > Arthropoda > Insecta > Diptera > Culicidae > Anopheles > Anopheles epiroticus. The sequence continues at coordinate 471,392 of KB672064.1, read as the reverse complement.
TACCGTGACCGGCAATGCCGACAGGTGAGTCATCCTCGTTGAAGACTTCACAGTTGTCGAATATTTGCCGCACATCTGCAATAAAGTCTTCTCGGGATTTGTACCTGGAAAAGGGGAAAAGGATGATCGGTGTCAATAAAAGGAAAAGGGAGAATGATTGTCACGTTCTCATAACTTACACTAAATCTTGCAGGCGTTTCTTGATCGTCGAAAGATCCATCGGAATTTTGATGACCTTACGATACGTCGGAAACTGTTTGGTGTTTACCGGCAGTAAAAATGGCCACGAATCTTCGTGAAGCTGTGTGTTGGAAGATGGATGAAAAAAATCGTGTTACCTATTGATCATAAACCTTCTTCCTCCCTAATGTGCATCCTCGATTTACCTCCATTTCCTCGAGGATGGTTTTGCAAACTGCCAACTCTTTCAGCAGTCTTTTAGTCGCCTTCTTTTCCTGCTTTGCACGCTCCTTCGCTTCGTCTCGCTCCTTTGATCGCTCCTTACGCTGATGATCGCTGATGCTACTACTGCTGCTGCTACTACTGCTGGCCATACACAACGATTCCTTCACCGGAGACGGTCTTGGTTGATATTCTTCTGACGAGTCACCACCACAACTGCCCTCTCCATCGTTTCCACCGGCCAGTGCACGATCACTGTCTATGCAGCTGGTTGAGCTGCTACCACCTGCAGCATTCATTAAGTTGCTTGAGGGTGAGTAAAATTCACCACTACATGCGGCATTGGGTGATTCCGACGTTGCCTCCATTTGATTCTGCTGTGATGTTGTATCGGTCGTTTCATCAGGTAGCTCCTCCTGTTCCTGATCGTCCGATATGTTTGGCGCATCGTTGGTATAGCTTGTTTCAGAGGCAGAAAATTGGCCAGATTCACCTGCGACAACACCATCCGACTGAGCTTCTTCTGCTGTTGGTATACTGTCACTATCGACTGGAGTTGGAAAATACGGTTGCTGTAACGAAGGTGGTGGTGGTGGAGGTGGTGGTGCTAGAGATGATGGTGGCACAACCGAGGTTGAAGGCTGCTGTTGATAATACTGTTGATAGTATTGCTGCTGCTGTGCTTGTTGCTGACCATAGAGGGTGGTCATGCTTTCGTTCGGCACAGGAGGATGACACATGGCGTAATTATTCCCATCGACAGTGGGAAGTCCCGTACCGCTAGGAATTGCAGCATCGTAATGTTGCGGATGTGGTGGTTGCATTTGCTGTTGTAGCTGCTGCTGATGCTGCTGCTGCTGCTGCTGCTGAAGTTGATGATGATGGTAAGCCGATGTAGATGCCGCTGTCGGTACTGCTCCCCCCGGCATGTTAAGCATTGGCTGTAGTAGATGTTGAGGCGCCGACGATTCTTCATGACTCGTGGACGCTATTGAATGTGCTGGACTGTATTAATTGGGTTCTCTTTAATATCTTCTAAATTGTTCTCATCTTTACGACAACGATCATGTGTGTTAAGGCCGTCCCAACGGTTGGGACACAGTGAAAGCGAAAGCGTTTTTGTTTTGTTTGGCAAAAAGGTTAGCAGAAACCCATTAAACCAGACAGAGACACCGAGTGTGTAGGGGACAACACAAGCATTGATGAGCAAATCATAAAGAGAGAAGCCTTGCACAGTGGTTCGAAACATGAGTCTCTGATCAACTGTTTGTTAATCGATGAAATGAAATGATGAAGGTTTAGTGTGAAAGACAGTGTGAATGTGTTGGAAAGAGCGCGCGTGACACGCACGGTTAGGTAAGACAACAAATAGCTACCTTAACGGGGTGGTTGCAATATCCTCGTGGGACGAGTTGAGCGACTGGTTCTGCGAGCTATTGAGTGAACTGTTCAGCAGCGACTGGGAGCTGTTGTTGGTGGTGCGTTCCTTCGGCTTCCGTTGCGGCTTCTTCTTTGGCGGTGCCTTTGCAACACAGTTCTGGCAGTACCATTTGCCACGAGGGTACTAAAATAACAAACCAACGCGTGTTAATCCTCGATTCCATTTTATTCTATGGTCACTCTCACTTACCTTCAGCATCGGCGGTATGTAACAGTCCTGATGATAGGCCCGTGGACACAGCTCGCAGTAGACCATCTTGCCTAGCGGTGGTGGCCGCAGTCCTCCACAAACTATACACTTTCTATCACCAGTAGCTTTGTTTTTACATTCGAAGCAATACCTAAAACGAAGGCCAAATGCACCGATCAGCATCGACATGGAGGAACCGAGGTCGATCTCTGCACAAACACTTACCAATCACCGTCCGGGATCTTGTCCATGCGTGGCTTAAAGCAGTAGGTGTGATAGCCCCGATCGCAACCGTCACATAACAGCAGCTTATCCTCGGACTCTCCCGACTGACAGAACTGACAATTCTGCAATAGAAGGGAAGACAATTTGGATTTCGAGAGAGGTTTCTTCTTCGATTTGCCATTGGTCGAGCTGGTGCTGCTGTTTGTCGTCTCTGTTGCCGTCGCCGTCATTGCCGAGGTGGACTCGCAGATGGATGCCGCGATGTTAGTAGTGGTAGTATTGTTATTAGAAGCAGTGCCTTTCTTGCTGGCGGCCGGCGAATCTTGCTGGTTTGCAACGTTCTTCTTCTTACTCGACTTGTTGCCCGCCTTTTTACTTCCATTCTTTTCTGCCTTCGTGCATTGCTAGCCGTGCATCATCATTGCACCATCATCATGCGACAAGCGTAGCATTAATTCATAATATTGTTGGACATGGAGATCATAGATATCCCACACATCATGAGTGCGACACATCCGCACGCGCACAGAAGTACGAAAATCGCAAGTAAGGGTTCCCCAACGGAAATCGAACCCAGTTAATAGCAACAAAACACGAGAAACACCATTCATCAACAACAGCAAACAGTGCACAGCGCCAGCCAAGCAGGAGTTGTGCCCCGATCGCGAAACGAATAGAGATATACAAAAACACAAAAAATAGAGCACATTTCACAATTTTCATCGAATGAAAAAGAAAGAAAATGATAAAGAAAGAAAAACAGCAATCAGTATCAAAAGCAAAATTAGCTCACCGAAAGCGGTCAGCGAAAACATTCACGACACGACCAAACCAAACAAGTACAGAAAACAAAACATTTACAGTACACGACTAGGTAGTAAAAAAACATGTTTAAACGAATTCTAGAATCAAACCAAAGTCACATGCCATGCGATACAGGTAGTAGTGTGCTTTACGAAAGCAAACGTAGCTAATAATGGTGTAAAGCAATAAAGAAAAAAAAAGTAGAAACACACAGCACTAGTAACAGAGGAATTACATGCAACACACTCCAGAGAAGAAAATGGCTAAGCAAACAATGTGGTGAGAAGTAGATGATCCTTTTTTCTGTATTGAAGGATATCGGCGATAACGACGACGACGACGACGACGACGACGACGACGACGGCAACAAGGACGATGAGGGTATGACCACTTGGCTATAACATATACGCCTAGTATCAAATGCTATTCGAGCCCATACTCTAGTACCCTCTGAGCTGGGCCGAAGACGTACTCGAATACGCCTTCTAAACAGCACAAACAGCGTCCCAACGAAACAAGAGACAAGTGTACGAACTTTAGCACAAGGTACGGTGGAAAGATTGATCTCCACTTCGACACAAACACACACACACACACACACCATGAACAAAACACACACACCCAATCTCCAAATGTGTACTTTTATGGATGGTGCTCAACATTATACACAACACACACGGATATGTCATCCTCTAGAAGGAGCACCGAGTCAAGGCAATAGACTACATACCGCTTTCATGATGCTCTTGTCCCAGGCGACGCACGATTCCAGCACGTACAGTGCCATCGATAGTTGAGCGGTAGTGACGGAACGTTCTACTGCGTCGCGCCATGACAGCAAACCTGTAGAACAAGGACAACAAGTATTAAACATTAACGTTCTTTCACGCAAACTCTCCAGTACTCCATCGTCTTACCTTTCGGAAGATTCTCGTCCTCGGCGGAACTGTTCGAGCAGTTTGACAGGTTGGACACGTTATTTTGATTGCTATGCGATTCTTGCTGCGCAATAACCGCCATTTGCGCCTCGGTGGTGCTGTGGATGGGAGACCCAAAGAAGCAAATTCACGAGGTATTACAATCAACCGACACACCGTGCGGAAAGCTAACCGTCTTTCCTCCCACTCTCTTATCGCCCACACCCTGTCAATCTCCAGATCATACTCACTTGATTCCCAGCGGTGGCTTGAGGTAGCGTCGTTCGATGGCCGCTTCTAACCCGAGGATCCGTTCGCGCAGCATCTCTATCGTCACATCCTCCACCACGCCGTTCTCGCTGTCGCCTTCGCGCTGCGGCATCTGCCATCCCTTCACCTGCATCGATGCACTGGCCACCTTGTCCTCCATCGCCTCGATCTGATCGAGCAGAGCGACCTCCACGCGCCGCGCAATGGATGGGTTCCACGCATTCCATGCTTCCGGCTCGATGTACCCGTTCGGCGGTGGAGGAGCTCGCGGATGCGACACGTGATGGGGTGTGCTGAGATTCACACTTTCTGCCAGCGATTCCAACAAGTTCTGTCGTAGCAATCGTTCGCGTACACCGCGCGGATTCAGCGACTTGATCAACTCATTCAGCTCTTCGATATCGTTGATCTTCCACCAACCGTAGCGAAACTCACGCGGTACGACCTGCGGTTCGGTTTTCTGTGGTGCTCCGTGCAGCTTCACGTCTTCCAGCTGCTTTTCCTCTTCCGGTGTCATCTGCAGAGGTTGAAACTGATCGCACTGCACATACGCAGTCAGATTCGAGAGAGTAAGCGTCATGTACGCCGGTAGGGAAAAGTTGCCATATTCTTCCGGGTCGGCCGTTTCCTCCGCAAGCATCTCGGCACGCAACCGGATCTGGTTCGGGTGGTGCTGACTGTACGAGTACTCGATGGTTTCACGCTTGAACGCCGGTTTCATGTCGGACAGCTGCAGCGGTTCCGGACGACTCTTCTTCGCAATCACCTCGTTGATCTCGTCGTCGTCCAGTCCAGACATGGAGAGGATGGACTCGTTTGGGAAATGAATCTCGACGCCCTTCTCCAGCGGTACGCTGAAGAACTGAATGTTGTTGCCAATGTCCCAACGATTACCCTGAAGCTGACAGATTTCTCGGCACGTGATGTTGGTGTATATTTGCCGGGCCAGAGATGCGGGTGTGTTGCCGTTAATCGTTGGCAGAGGACACTCTGTGCTCGACAGCGGTAGTTCCTTATCCACGATCGAGAACCAACGGTTTAGCAGCTGATCGCTAAACTCCTTCTCCTGCTTGGTGTCCGTGTTGCGTAGATAAAGATAACTGCCCGGTGTTATTGGGACACGAGTCGCACAGTTGTTACTGTCCTCGTCCTTTACCTCAATCATCTCGACGTCACTGCCGTACGAGATAACGGAGGAGGTGGTCGTAGTCGTTCTCGGCTTACGGTCTACTCCACCGTTATCGCCGGCCGCGATAGTTGGCTTGCAATCGTTTACAATGCTACCACTTCGTCCGTTATTTCCTCGATCCGAAGTCATTATTTCGTCGTCATCCTCCACCTCCTGCAGCTGACACTCGACCAACTCGCCCGGATCCCGCAGCTCCACACCATTTTCCATTAGTTTTGGCTTCATATCACAGTTCATGCTTTCGTTTACGGTCGATCTTTTGTCGTGTTCCATTTTGACGCCTTGCTCTATTACTCCATCACTGTGCACCGTTGTCATACGATCGCCACTTTCCGTATCGTCATCGGGGATGGTGATCGTGGGCGTTTCTTCCTGTACCATCGTCACATCATCGTCATCTTCCTGTGTGGTCGTTGTAGCAGCCGCGCCGGTCGTAGGCTGCTGGGGAGACACGTTAACGCCACCGATCTGATTATTCACCTCCACCGTTTTCGTTTCATCATGATCGTTGCCCTTCTGCACAAGGATCGCTGTTGGAATTGAATCCTCAATGTCCATCAGCTGATCGTCGGACTTCTTGGACGGTGCATTACCCGTTGCATCGATCGCGTTATGGTTCTGAACTTCGATCGACTGACCATCTACCACTGGTTTGTGGTTGTCTTGATGCGCTTCATTCTCGTTCTTTTCTGAACGTTCGACGCCTTCTTCCGGTGCAAGTTCAGTGTTGCCATTTGAACCATTATTTCTATCGCCACAATCTCCGGTACGGTTTCCGGTTTCTTCATGTGACCTAGGCTGACTATCGGCACAATTATCACCTGCGCTACCAACTTCTTTTTGCACGACTTCAGGTTCATCGATGATTTTGCAATCGTCTGACTGAGAATCGGCAGTACGGCCGTCCTCCAGTGCCGGTCCATTGCTGAAGCTGGTCCGCGAACAGTCGTCTTCGTCATCAACACCGTCCTCGTCTTCATCATCTCCGTCATCCTCATCATCAGCACCGTCGTCAAAGCCACCTGCAGCACTACCATGATTTCCACGGAACGATTCGCCCCCCTCGGAAGTGGTGCGCTGTTTCTTTTTCTTCTTCTTCAACTTTTTAAGAGACACCGATGAGCAACGCTTTCGCTTTCGGTCCTCCGTGGGCTGCAGTTCTTGCTTTAGACCCTGTGCGTTATCATCGACATCAGGTTTAACGCTAGCAACTTCACCTTCCTTCTTACAGGTCACATTCTCTGAAGGATCAGGTTTTATCGTACTCTCAGGCTTGATGACCGGTGCATACTTCGGCACGTAATCTGGCCGACTCTGGACCTCCTCGAGTGCATTTTCATAGCGATACATCTCGGGCTGGGTGGATTCCATCGCTTCAACGTAAATGCCACCACACTTGCCCAGATTCCAATACCGACGCCAGTAGCGATCCTGCCCGAAGCATTTCACCCGAAGCTGGTTCAGTGCATTCTCAAGCTGTTGCTTGTTCTGAAAGGACGTCTCCAGGATCTTGTCATACTTTCGCTGTGCCTCTTCCGCCGTCAAATGGGCATCCTCGTCCTCTTCGAGTTGCGTTCCCTCGCTCTCCAGATCACTGTTGTCCTCGTCCGCACGATCACCACAGGTGGAGTGATCGTTGATCATTGATTTGGACAGCAAGTCCAACTCCGAGGTGGAGTTGTTCGATTGATTCTGGGGAGGCTGCTGTTGCGCCGACTGCTCTCCGTTCGTCAATTCGGGTGCCAGTGGCTTTCCGGGAATGTTGAACACACCGCCGTTGGGCGTTCCCGTGCCTACATCGCCCATCTTCACAGGACTTTCCTCCGGGGTCGACGGAACAGATATGCTGGGTATTTCGGTGTGGCGTACACCCAGTGCCGAAATGTCCATACCGGGTGGGGGTATTTCTCCTGGCTCTAGCTGCATAATTGCCTTGTTGTGTTGCATTACCGGCTGCACAACGGCGTGCTGCGTTGGTGGGGGTGGTGGTGGAGGGGGTGGTGTGCTCGGCGGTGCATGGTGTTCCTCTGGCAAAGGATGATGTGCGGTAGGACCGTTTCCTTCAATCCTATGCACATTGTTATCACCCGATGGCGTAGGAGTTTCGATACCATTCATAGTTTCTGAGTGATTTTGATGGTTCGAGTTGGTCTCGGACGGTGCTACTGATGACGTATCCATAGCTTCATTTAATTCTGTTGCTGCAGCGGTTTCCAGCTTAGAGTGTTCGTTTGCGTCTCCATCTCTCTCGGACGAAGGTGGAATCGTGTTTGGGCAGGAATCCTCCGTTACTGTACACGTTACCGGCATTGGTACGATTTCCACAACGTCGTTATCGTCATCGTCATCATCATCAGTCTTATGTCCTTCCGCAATGAAATCTTTCTTGTTTACGATTTCGCCTTCTTCCAACTCTCCCTGTGCACATCCTCCTCCCTCTGTCGGTAGTGGAGCAGCAGAATTGAATCCTTCTCCATCGGCAGGAGGTACTGTCTCCTTTGCAGTACCATTCTCAATCACTTCACAGTCAGGATCTCCAGCTGAACCTTCCGTGCCAACCGGGAGCTTGGTATCTGCATCTGTCACTGGCGTTGCTTCTTCTGAAGTTGCATTTGCTGCTGCTGCTGATGCTGCTGCCTCTGCTGCAGCGGCTGCAGCTGCTTCAGCTGCCGCAGCCGCCGCTGCCAGCGCTGCTGCCTCTTCCGCACGCTTCGCCTCTTCCGCTGCTTTCATTGAAAGAGACTTTTCTAGCGCTGCCTGTTGTGCCTTCTCATACTGCTCCAGGCGCTGCTTGCGAGCTACCAGCATCTTGTACTTTCGGATTTTGTTGTCCAACAGGTACCGTTCCTTTTTGAGCTGCGCTTGCGACTCCAAACTGCTGTCGATTTGCTTGCACACAGCTTTGTTCATCAATAGATCATTACACAGCATGGCAAGGATCTCCGTTTTTGTGGTTGGGTTGAGAGCCACGAATGGTTTGTCTTTTAACAGCTCGGACAGCTTGTAACGGGCATTCTCGGCCAGCAGCTCGTAGAACTGTGAGTTTTTCGTGCTGCACATCTTGAAATCCTCGTCATTGACTAGATGATGCTTGGACGGAGCGTCACGGTCACGCTCAAGATTGATACCGGACTGTAGCTTCACCTCGCCTGTAGCCACTGCATACAGATAGATGCGCAATATCTCCGACACGTTCGTGTGCGTGATGTCGGCCTGGCGCAGAGTTTGTCCCAGCAGTGTCGTATGGCGACCGGGGTTAGGAATGCCCGGATCTTCTATTGCGCACACCAGCAGATGTGTCATCACAGACAGCAGCTCTTCCTCAGCATCGACTGCGTTCTCCGACGTCAGTGCTACATGCAACGATTGCAGGTTGGGCAGTGACTCCATATCTACACAATGGGGATAAATATAGAAAAAAGAGGATCAACATAAAGCCTCACAAACGTTACACAGGTCACACATTCCACTTACCGAAACCAAGCGTTTCGCCAAAGTTGTGCAGGAATTCAAACACCATTAACAGATCAGCATATCCTGTGCCTGTAAGCTTTAGTCCAGGAATTCGAGAGAAATTTGGTAATACAGTCTGATCTACGATCTCGGAATCTTCTTGAGGTTTTCTGTAAAGGAAGCATTAAAGCAACGTTATCTTTCACGGAAAATGGTTACACTTCAAAACACTACACATACCTCAATTCGGCTAGAATGTTTGAGTCGCGTTTTCTCATCATGAGTTTCTTCTCTCGTTGGATCAGCTTATCCAAAATCACCTGCAAATGACAGGAATGAAGAGAAAAGTTAGTGAAAGGCAAAACAGCAAAATCTCACATACGATATCGACGATGAACGATTCTTACCTGATGTTTCTTCTTTTCCTTCTCCTCGAACTTACGCCGTAGCTCCAGCTGTTTTATTAGAGCCATATGTTGCCTTCGTCTTTCACGTTCCTGTGATGTAGAATTAACAATAGATTATTAAGTATTCTCTTCGTTCTCTTTATTAACACTCCATCATATCTTACCATTTCCATTGCATACATTAACTCCTTCTGCTTGGCAAGTTCCTAAAAACATAACGAGTAATAAATCCATTAATTTAATTGCAAATTTCAGCTACTGCATAACACATAACACAAAAGGACGTTATTAACACAGGAAATATAAAAATGATAAGCTTGGAAGATATCCTATTAGCTTTTCGCTTTCACGTGCACAATACTATTATGTTTAGTCACTGGTGTCCTAATCTTATCACAACTATCTATGGCGTCTGAACTATTTACCCTAAGAAGTGACCCAAACATTTACACGAAAATTACATACGAAAAGATTTTGGAATTGACAGAAGAAACAATATGGGGAGGTAACATACAAGTAGAAACATAGTTAATATGAGGAACATGAGTATCACGGATTTATCACCAATTGACACAAATTAAGAAAGGAACGAAAAACACAAAAACGAACAAATGTTGTTTATAGGATCAGCTATTGTGGTTCAAATCGTTTCTAATTATGTTGTCTTTACTATGGATAGATAACAGAAACACAAGCAAGCACACACATACACACTTTACACTGTGAGACACAATTTTGACAATCATTTTAAAGGGGTTCAAATCACTTGATGTTTGTGGGACTCAGTACCTGTTCTTTCTGCAATAGTGCCTGCTGCCGTTTCTGTTCTTTTTCCTGTCGTATTACAAAGACGTTTGGTTTGTGACAATTTCGAACCATTCATCCCATTTTTACCGACCAATTCAAAACCGACAAGAGATTCAATTTTAAAAGAAATGAAAAGATATAAACCGAACATTAACAATTCGTATAGTAAACTGCAAATGATATAGTGCACCAATCAATGGCATAACACAAATTATTCTTGCAGTTCTTTGCAAATACTACGAGTAGTGCAGAACCAAACATACCTGTGCTTTCCGAGCTGCCTCCTCGGCCTTTTGCCGAGCTAATTCCTCTTCGCGCTTCTTCTTGGCCTGTTTCAAATACGAATTACAAAACATTATTACGAGCACGAGGAGAAAAGTGCATCCTAACAACTATACACTTGTACGATGCTTACCTCCAATGCCTGTTGATTTTTAAGTTCACGCTCTTTACGCTGCTGCTCAAGACGTTCGTTGCGTTCCGCTTCCTTTGCCTGCCGTGCCTGTGTTAAACAAATTAATTGTAATCGTTATATTCGTCGCTCAAATTCTCTGCCCTTCGCACAATCACTAACCTTTTCCTTATTTTTGTTCATTTCCTCCTTGGCCAACTTCTTAGCATCCCGGAGTGCCTGCTGCTGCTTAGCAATTTCGATCCGCTGCTCCACACCGAGTCCCGCATGCCGGGTGAACATTTTCAGGTCTTCCAGTCGTCGGCTCACCTCAACGTCGGTCATCTTGATAAATTCGCCGTCCGTGGCGTACGGTAATGGAGCAGGTTGCAGGAACGTACCGACGATGGCCTTTGCCGAGAAGCTAAAATTATCACGACTCAGATCCTTCGGTTTAAACTGGTCCAAATACTACAAAAAAAAAACATAAATGAATTTAGTAAACATGTTGATTCCACTTCAAACTCTGAGTTTTCTACTCTACACACCAGCTGAATTTGATTCATGCCCTTCATCTTGTTGACGCTCTGCGGTGGATAGTAGTACACGTCTCCCTTAATGTGCCCATTTCTCGTAAGCCCGCGAATCACCGTTTCCCTACGCCAGCCTTTCTCCAGCGGCACGCGAAGCTCCTTCAAGTTAATGTGCTCTTCGCCCTCCGACTCGGACATGCCGCTTTCGGAGATGCTCTCGGTGTCCGTGTTGGTGTTGGAGGTGCTATTGTCCATCGACTGATTGCGACTTGCTTCAAGCATGGCCTGGCGTAGTTTTTCCTATCAAGGTCAAATATATAGAGACAGTTTAACAAATGAACATTTTCAGAATAGATTTTCCAACTTACAATTTCTGCGTCCTGTGTCAGCAGTTGTTGGGCAGTCAGTGGCTTAGAGCCTACCGCACGACTCTGCGCCAACAAAGAAGCAACAGTGTTCTTCTTGGGTTTTGATACACCTCGGCCGAGATTGCGAGGTCGACCTTCCTTGAATTGAGCTATAGCATGGGGAAGAGGGTAAGAGTTTTCCATTAATATCCCACAGATATAGCAATTGCGTTTCTTCCTTCTATCTCTAATAAGCGATCAATTGTGCAAGCGCGTGTGTTATTATAATCGTGAATGCAATCGCACGATAAGCATTACGGTGAGATTAACTAGATTGTGTGTTTGTGGCAGACAATGTGGATTATTAGGACACGAAGCGTTGGGATAGTAACCAACATGGTTTTATCAAGCAGGATACAAATGCATTGTCAACACTCAGACACGATTACTGTGATGAAACGCAAAAGACCTATCAGAAACACAGGGTGAGCGATATCATGCAACATTCGCTTCTTCCGTTGTTAGATTACCCTTGCCACACATGCTTTCCCTGTTTTATCGTTTCACTTATAAGGATGTTTTGTTGTCTCCTGCCTGACATTTCAATTCTTCAATTCTGTTCAACAATGTCTCAAAGTGAACGCTTTTTACAGAGGTTTCTTGTACATTTACTAAAGCAGCGCAGAACATTACAAAGGGAAGGATATATAGCACGAAAAGGAAATGGAAAGTTGAGTAAAGATACTAACATCCGCTGAGCGATGCATAATCGTACTCCTCGTAATTGGAGATTTTCAAAAGCTCCGACAGTGAGCTATTGAAGCCAAGCTGGGCCGCCATCAGCTGATGGTTGGCGGCATTGGCAGCAGCCGTGGCCGACGACGACGAACCACCGACGGCGCTACCACTGCCGACGATGCCGACACCGCCACTGCTGCTGCCACCGCTGGTGATTGTGTTGGAGGTGGTGGTGGTGGTCATGGTGTTGGTACCCGTACCGGTCCCAACCGATGCCATCAGCAGGGAGTTGAGCGTGCTGGTGCTGCTCGTGCTGGTGCAAAGACCCGTACCGGTCGAGACCGGAGTGGCCGCAGCGTATGCGGCAGCAGCCGATGCCAGGCTCATGTTGACACTCCCGTCCAGACCGAGAGAACCGGCACCGAGTGCGGCAGCAGCAGCGGCCGCCGCTGCCGCAGCTGCAGCCGCCGCATTACGACGGTTCTTATTATCGGTTTTTCGACGCGCTGTACAATTTGATTTTGATTTTTGGTTCGACATTACATTTGTTTTTAACGTTCCAAGATCGAAACAATATAAGAAAGAAGAAAATGGAAAAATACAGTCACAAGGGATGTTAAAGGGGATGAGGAATTGCACATACGATTAACATGAAATCATAAGAGTGAACGCTATCGGAAAATATACCGATTAATTCCCAAATTGGCATTTCAGGTACAAATTCTCCATTCGAGGAAAATCGAACATAAATTGCAATGTGTGCACAGTATTTGTCCGAAATGTTTACTTCCAAATGTTTTCTTTTGAAATTTTCTTGCACAATGTGGATCGCAATAATGCAGCCTTTTGTTGGCTAAAAATTAAGGAATAATATACAACTTTACCCATGCGCCTTTCCCCATACTCACATCGGGCAGAATCGTTCGCATTGCCGGCCGCTCCACCGAGCGCCGCTGTGATAGTGCTCAAGCTCTGCAAACTGTTCGCACTAGCACCGGACATGGCAGGTGATGATGAGGATGCTGAGTGTGTGGAATCGCTTCGCATTCCTTCATTGGACGATTTTGACGGTTTCATCGAAAGGTTCAACGGTGCGTCATCTTGCTCCATCATGCCAGTTGATTGATTGTTGCCACCGCCGCTGTTCATACCGGCCGCCGTTAACGAGGACACAATAGTGGCTGCCGCCGACGATGACCCACTGCCACCACCCGAGCCCTTGGCGCTGAGATTTAGCCCTGACCATTCATTCATGTGATCCACCATGGCATCTTTACCTGTACAAATGGGTAAGGAGAAACACAGAACCATTACTCTCACATCGTTTCACACAACCAACGCAGTCAAGACAAAGAGAGACAACTTTCAAAGGAGCTTATGCATGGTCCGTGGCTTACTTACCCGCGCCCTTTCCGGCATTGTACACCCCGTTCGAGGTGATGGTCGGTGGCAGTTTGATGACCTCGATCCGATCGTTCGATCCACCGGCACCAGACGCACCCGGTCCTAGCCCACCGATGCCACCGTTGCTACCGAGCTGGTGATGATGATGGGATAGACCAGGGGGAAGCAGTCCCGACGATCCGCTGCCCGCACCCGAACCGAGATGGGATCCGCCACTGCCACCGCCGCTGTTGCCGCCACCGCCGCCGCCATACTCGTTCGGTTCCAGTCGCTGGCGCTTGGCTGCACTTAAACCATGCATTTGAGCAAAAATGGAATTGTCTTCTAACGAAATGGTTTTCTTACGTCCACGACCGGTTCCGCCCGGTGCTTTGGGCCCCACGATGGAAGAGGTGTACTTGATGATCTCCGTGTCCGGTGGCAAACGGACGCCCAGCAGCGAGGAAGGATCACTAAAGTGTCGTCAAAGTGAAGTGTCGTTGTTCGGCGGCGTTAAGAAGGCAGCAACAATCGAGAAAGAAAACAAAAATTGTTAATAATATTCACCCTAAGAAACCCTAAAAAAACTAAATGAAGATAAGCGACGTTGAAACATAAATCATCATTAAATAAGTAACTCCAAATGTGATATCTCTCTCTAAATGCTACAGAATAGTGTAAAAAACTATGAGCAATTATATTATCTATTCGAATCTTTTCACTTGTTCAAGGACTCTCAAACTAGGAAACTCAATGTAATTACACTGGCAGCGATCCAAACGCTCCAAACAATCGATTTTCCGATGCAGTCAATTGCCAAATGCCCCGGGGTGTACTTTTTCTCCCATTTGGAAACCGTCCTCATCCTCATACAGTGTACAGAGGAAGGGCAAACGTTGGAAGGATGGTTCCTTTCGGGTTGCACAATGCCTAAAAAGTTTCCTAGGCTAGATAAACCCTAACCATCTACACCAAGAATTTCCCCTGTAATCTGCACACCGGACGATGTATCTTCTGGGACCAACCAAAACACTACCGCAACATAAAACTAGTAGCAGCGGCAGAAAAAGTATGTAAAAAGGGGGCCCACAGCCACTGCTATCGATTGTAGACCCACAGATGCAGTTTGGTTCTGCAAAGTTCTTCGTAAAAGAAGCATAAAAAAACTTTCCAAATCCCGCGTTCCCTGACCGCCAAGCTTCCATCGTGTACACATTGCATCCTGTGCAGCATTAGAGCACGACAGCAACTCCCGGGGGTGATGTAAAGGCGCGCTACAACTGAAGCTCTGAGCATCTCTCCCTACCCAACAGCCACGGTGAATTTCGCACCAGGACCGAGAGTTTTATTTGTCTCCCCCAGCATCCCGCAGCAAACTCTTGGCCTTTTACTGAAAGTTCACATTCATTAGCAGCACCGGGAAAAGGGACCCCGGGTGGGCATAAAAAGCACATACAAGTGCAACGCAATGTGGAAATGCATTTCGAACGCAACGTTGGTGCTGCGAGAGCTCGGTGAGTCGTACTGCCCGTACCGTTTTGCCTCGAAGGGACGAAGATAACCACACTACTCCCTGCCGGAGAACTAGAGAACGAGTAGAACAGAACGTCCTATGTGCAGCACTCAGGGATCGAACGTCGTATGGAAAAACGGAAACGGGGAAATCCTTCCGCATATGGCGCGCGCTTGGTGAGAAAAAGGTTTCGTTCTGTAGATTTTTAGGCGAAGAGGAAGGCAGAGGAGATGGTGTTTTTACACTCCTTTTTTATTTCAGAGCATTGGAGCAATGGTGCCACCATCCGGCACGAGTTCTCAGCATACCTCTTGGTCTCGGGCAAGGGGACACATGCGCGAAAGCAATGCCAAGCATACGCAATTGGTAGGAGGTAAGAAGGTTTTAAGAAGCAACTGAATGGTTTGGTAAGGGAAGGGGGAATAGAAAACGAACGAAGGGTACTTTTCCCTGATGTGAAATTCTCTATTGGGACGACGGCAAACGGCCATTCGGAAGCAGGGATGGCAACTAGCGCGGAACAACCCCTCATTTGTAGCATCACACGCTATTCCCACCGTCATCCGATCACGGACGACCAGCACGAGGCAGAGCATCATCCCGGGAACGGTATGCTGTGGGGCAAATGCTATAGCACCAGCCAACCCAAAACAAAAAAGGCTCTTCCCCCAGCATGTGCAGAGCGAAAGAGCCTGACGCATGCACGAGACGACTCCAGCAAACTTCGCCAACACAGTGCCGCTTTGTGCTCTGTCCTTCGTTCCGTCCGGGCTCCTAAGCCCGGTTTCAACCGAGGCGAATGAAAATGCGCCCACTACCATCACCATCGCCGTTGTTGCTCGCCGTACATCCCTCCTCTCGGTGTTCCAAATTTCCCGAACGATGATGCCACCACCACCATTACCACCCATCATCCCTCGTTCCATTTTCCGACGGGTCGGGTGGGACGGAATAATTTATTCGTTTACATTTCCTATATCCTTCGCCATCCCGTACGTGGGGTTTTTCGGGGTTGGGCCGGTTCGGTTCGGTGTAGCGGGGCAGTAGTTCTTCATCGAGTCAGCGCTCTTGCTGGTGCGGTGTGCGGATCTGTAGTACACCATCATATCGGCAGCAAACTCCAACACACACACACATAACGCAGTTGGCACGAAGGTCTGGTGTGGTGATTTACCGAGGCTCTGGTACATCTAACCAAAACTTCCATTCCACCCAGCGCCACACAACAATCCGGAGATTTCACAAAAGGCGCCGAGGGCAAGATCACACGCGGATACACACTTACAAAGGAAAGGAGCGGATAAACCAAATCGAGACAGGCAGGGAGCGAACGAGGGAGGAGGGAACGAAAAAAAGCAGCTCACCCAGAAAAGAAATTAGATTCTTGCCGCTCATTTCCATCACCTTTCTCCTTCTGATGAGGGATTCTAAAACCAAAAGGACCTTTTTTGAAAATTAAACCGGGGAAAGCATAGCAGTGGACTGAACAATGGAGCTTGTGCTCTTCTCGCGAGTTTTTTCATTTCTTCCACCTATTAGTAAAGGACTCGGGATAACTACAGGATGTGAATTTGCTCGAAAGTGCAGAACAAAGCGGCATCCCAGCTCGTCATTCTGCATTCGAGAGCTGAGCAAAAATATTGCTTGGCTTTTCCCCGTCCACGGCAATGCATTTTCTTCAGCAAACATCCAAATCGATACCAACGCACAAACAAACAGAATCGATGGCATGATTGCAGCCCGGAAGGACGCAGCCAACGGTGCATTAAAATTATTCGCGAAAAGACCGTCCTGTGCCCCCAAAAAGACCGCCATCGAGTGGTCCGCCTATCGCCCATTCACACACCAGCATCACTCACTTCAGTATCCCGGAGGAGATGTAGTCCTTCGCTTTGGCCTGACTCGCTGCCAGTGCGTTCATCGTTGCCGTCATGTTCTGCTGCGTCGTCAGGTCGAGATTATTAAACTGCGACAGTGTGCTCAGAGCGTTCATGGACGCGCTCAGACCTGCCGGTGGGGAAGAAAAGAGAAAGCACATCACACAAACCGAGTTAGTTTATTGGTGCGCGCGGATTCGGTCTCCCGTTACACTATTCCACATTCAACTCAGCGAAGGAGACGCCGCGCGGAAGGGAAAACACTCACCCAGATCGGTCGCACTGGGTCCACCGCTGGCGTTGGCGTTGCTGCTGTTGCCGCCCTTTCCATCCTTTGACGAGCGCGAGGACGATGAGGACGACAGATTCTGCAGATGGTTCTGCTGGGCGGACGAGGAGGAGGAGGACGACGAGGATCCGGGATTCCCGTGGCTGGCACTGATGGTAACGCTGGGCGTTGGCTGCTGTTTGCTCGAGCTCATCGACGGTGAGCTGGAACCGCGCGTGATCGATATCGAATCGTTCCCAATCAGCCGGCTCGCACCGTGCGGCGACGAGGACGCGAGCGACGACGAGCCGCCGGACGATCCGCCGGACGATGATTTCTGTTTGGAGTTGGAGCTGCCGGGACTGCCACTTCCACCCAACCCCGCCAGCATACCAAGGCTGGCGAGCTGATGATGCTGGTGCTGCTGAAGTTGTGCCTGCTGCAGTTGCTGCTGCTGCTGCTGCTGCTGCTGGGACTGTTGACTGCTTGAACCTCCACCACCTCCACCTCCTCCACCACCACCACCGCCTCCACCGCTTCCTCCGCCGGAGTGCTGCTGGTTTTGGGCGGCTGCGGCGGCCGCCGTAATGGCCATCAGCTCCTTGTGCAGCGTCGCCTGACTGTACAGTGACTGTTTGTAGGCAGCGGCAGCCGCAGCCTGTGATGCGGATGGTGAGGGAGAGTTCTGATGTTCAAATAGAAAACGGAACAAAAAAGCGGAACAAAAAATTAGTAAAATAATTAACCAACTAATACCGCACGAGATCATCAAGGGATTGACTGCATAAAACCCCCTCAACTTGACGACGACAAACGAGATCTCTTCCATTCATTGAATAATGACAGTGGGTTTATATAACCTTTCCCTTCTCATTCCTTCTCTGTAGGGCGCTTGGCATACACGCCTGGCACTAATTAAATTTAAATGGGCCACACATCCCATCCAGCGAACGAATCCTTTGCCAAACGACGAGGATGGCTGTTGGAAAGGATTTGGGACGAAATTCATGCGACATGATTCATCATCCAGCAGTTTTCATCTCTTGATGAATGGCCCCGCGGAAAACCCATCCCACTGGCGCGCCGCTCACGTAATGGTTTGCGAACAACCATGGAAAAGCAAATCTCATTCAGAACAAAACAAAGATTGCAAAACATGAGAAACAAAACGGACCTCTCCAAACCGTGGTGTGATACATCGGTTCACGTACGGTGGACATTTTTCGTAAATTAAATTTTGTCGCTTTTTTCGTCGTGTGTGCATGAAACGAATTCTACCGCTTTTCCCCATTTCACTCAACACACACATACGGAGAGAGTGTGTGGTTTTACAATTTTTGATTTTCCTGTTTCCCGGAACGCTGTAGTAGCCAAGCCGTACAGTCGGATTTGTGCAAAACTGTGCAAGCAATCCTTCTGCGGGGGTTATACTGATTACCACACCCCTGCCTTGTTCTGGAGCACCATGTGTATATGTGTTCCAACAGAATTTGAAGCCTTTCGTTTGTTCATTCGTTCGCTTTTGTCTGCACACGGGTAAAACGGCGGTAACAACATTATAAAAATGCATCCTTTTGCTAGGGAAAGGCAGAATGTTCCCAGGGTGGATCCCTTTACCGGGAATATTCTGAATTTCAAACGAAAGTACATTGCTTTGCCACACCATATTCCGAAAAAAAAAACCTGATAAAGGGTGAGAGTCATTCCACGGAACAGCATCCAATCAAGCTGGAGTTAAAACACGGTCGAAGGCTTCTTTATTTGCAGCTGCCGTTGTTTTGCTGTAGTGCTGACAAAATTTCCATTCAATGTCGTTAGCAAAAACACAATACTTCACACGAACCGAGAGAATGCTAGCTTTATCGTTCTTCTGTTTGCAACGTTTGCTAATAACATTGAAAGCAGTCCAGCAATTGTGCGTTTGTGCCAGTATTTGATTGGAAAACAATAGAAAACGAAAACACACGCTTTGCTCTACACTTTAATAAATTGATGGATCGTAATCTAATCAAACAAAATGCATATTCCCCTTTAGGCAGTGCAGGTAGAGCAGACCAGGCAAAAATTCCCTGAAAAAACTAATTTCCTTAACAACTGTGCAATCCTTTCCCTAGTTCTCGTTTATGCTTCTCTTTACCCCAGTTCCCTTTTGCTGAAATTACATCCATACAATCCTAGTCCTTACCTTGTACGAGGAATTGTTGTTGCCTCCCACTCCGCCACCCATTCCGCCCGCTCCTAGACCACTTCCCATTCCACCAGCTGAACCGCCACCTCCGCCTCCGCCGGCGGAACTGGCATTGCTGCTGTTGCTGTTACTGCTGCGGTCACGCTTCTTACCCTTGCCGCCACCCGAACCACCCTTGCCAGAACTGCCGCCTGACCCACTGCCTCCAGCGCCACCTCCGCCCGCTCCTCCCCCACCACCGCCGGCCGCTGTGTTACCACCGGTGGCGGCAACGGCGGCCGCGGCTGCCGCCGCACTCATCGCCCCCAGTCCTAGCCCGGCCGGAAATGCGCCGGCCAGATCATGGGAGAAGGGAAGCTGCGACATGCCGGACGCTTGCAGGCGGGCGAAGTAGTCCTGTGCTGCCAGCTGTGCCATCGACCACCAGTCTGTTCAAGGGAAGAAGAAAAGAGAGAAGAAAAGAGGAATTAAAATTTGGTACTAGGAGAAATGGAAACAAATTCAAGGAAAATCGTTGCAGAAGAACATTCTTCTTCTTCTTCTTTTCATTAAGATAGTACTTTATATCCTTTTATACTTTCTGTTTAGCGGCTGTGTGTGTGTCGGTAAATTGTTGTTTTTTATTTTGTTATTAAAAAAATATTATTTTTTTTTATTTTTACTTTCATATTCTTTTGAATGTTTCTTACTCGTGTGTGGCTATTGGCAGATGTGATCTTATTTGGGGTCCTCCTAGTGAGTTCATAGAGAGCCTCCCAAAATCGTTTTGTTTGACAACACAGCGAAATTGAATGCGTCATGCATCCTTCTCCCCTCATTCACGAAAGACAGTGTTTGTTTTATTGCGAACCCCCAGCAAACAATTTACGGTTATCAATAAAACTACCAACCCTCCCAGAATCAGCGCCCATAATCAGCATAATTTCATTAGCAACAAGAAAACAACAACAATGTGTAGTAGTCGCACCAACACAGCCAGCAGCAGCAGCGCAGCATCGGGGAGAGCTTGTCTCGCGTGCTCTTCTCAGCGGCCGTAAGAAAAATAACAACATTTCACCGACACACACATACACACCGCAAATGCGTGCGTCTGTGCGCAGGTGTTGGTGAGCACACCACATTTAAACGGACTCACGCACACAACACACGCTCCAGTCTCAGACACCAGACGTGAGTGTGTTGAGTAAGCGCCACAACGTTTCGTGTGTGACAGCGCGTGCACCTTCGTTCCAAGAAAAGAGAGTAACAGACAGAGAGAAAGAGAGAAACAGCGCCACCAAACAAAAGAGAGCTTACTGACAAAAAGCATCATCATTCTCGGAATAGTGTTTGTGTGGTAGAAACCGCCTTTGCTGTTCTGCTTTTCTCTTTCCCTCTCGCATGCACAAATGTCCACACACACACACACACAGCCGCGCTCTTTACGCAGCGACGACGACAGCGGCGACGGCAGCATGCGCGCACGCGGTTCTCTTCTCTCTCACACACGCTTTTGTTTCACGGTCTCGCATAAAACCTGACCAGACACAAGCGGTAAAACCGTCACATCTTCTTCCTCCTTCTTTATATACGCGGCACGCTTCTTCTTACCCTTTTTATGCTTGCTAAAACATTCCTCGCTCACGCACACACCGTCAGGGACGCACATAAAAGTCACCCTCCACACATACCTTGGATCTGCCGTCGCCCGAATCCAGTCCACAAAGCGCTGGTGAGGATAATTTCAAAGACAATAGCATGGGAGGGGAGGAAGTGGCAACCCTCTTCACCTTTCCTCTGTGTCAGCATCGTCAAGAAGAAAAACTTCTAATCGGAACGCTCTTCGTTTGTTCTTGTGACTACCCCTCGCTATCGTAATCTTTTTCCAATGATTTTTCCTCAGGGAATGTGCAGGGGACACCCGAAGAGGGGAAGGAAAATCGAACCCAAATTCGCTCTACCTAGACGCGCATTGAAAATCCTTAAGAGGGCGCTCGCGATGCTCACAAAAGCGTTGGTTGGACAGATTGGTGCAGAATTTATTCCTCAAAGGAAGAGGGAACCATACTTCGTTTATTTTTTGTGGAAATACCTTAAAGTGGTAATTGGCTTTCCCAATCAGCTGCTACCTTAAAGCGAATAGGTTAGCATAACGAAACATCAAAAGGATCATGTTCACAGACCAACACATCGAGAAACACGATACATTAAAGCTCTTAATTCACTTGTGCTGCCACTTGTGCTGCACAGGGCCAAGAACTTGCCCAGACACACAAAAAGCTCGTCCGTGGGCACACATACAACACATCCATCCTCGCACACACCTACCAATATGCCAAGGGGTTCGGCTTGTTACCTTGAACTTGACCTTCACTTCACTACTACTAATGCTAATATGCTGCCTTCTACCGCTGCCGGCCCGAGTGGGCCAATTGGCAAGAGGAGCTCCTACAGCAAACAGCTTTAACAACGGCCCCAACTCGACACAACGCAGCTTCCACAATTTTTCTTCTGAAACGCGGCCCTCTACCAACATTCCGTTCCTGCTGCTGGTCTGCTCCTCGTGGTACTTTTCGCACATTCATGGAATTCCATCCCGCTTGTGTGCGCGCAATGCAATCCACCCACTCGACCCACTTCCTCGCTCTCTCTTTCTCTCTCTCGCTCTCTCACTTGAATCAACTTCACTTTCGCTTTCAGCAACAATAATGCACTACACGTTCTTGTTTCAAATGGACTCAACAAAGGCTAACAAATGAAGCTCCAACCCCAACCTGCGCCCTAAGGGAGGAAAAGAGAGCGAGAGAGAGGTTGTGTTGACGCCAAACACAACAGGTGATAAGGTTAAAGTTCACAGGTCATTGGCTTCTTATGCATGATTATGCTAATGCTATAGCGCTTGCAATCGAAAGGTACGCTGCATTGCCTATCCGAGATGCATATTTGATTAACGGGAGCTTTAATTCCTCCTTTCTTTTTTGTTCTAAAGAACAATCATTAAAAACAGGAAATCAGGGCGTCCGAATGCATTTGTCTTAAAAAAAAACACCTTCTTCTCCAATGTTGTCTGAATGTTGTCGGTTTGGAGGGCAATACAACGTTTTACATCCATCAATGCGCCTCAGCCAGCCAGTCAAGCCAAAGGCACTAGCCAGCCCCACCGCAAAACACGTTTACGATTATAGCTATTGTGATTGTTATTGCTATTAATATGTTTATTGCCCAGATCGTCGGCAACGCCGTCAGGACGAAATTTGCTGCAAAAACACAGAGATGATTCCGTCCCAGTACAAGTTGGTGGCTCTAAACACAACACGGCCAAGCGCTCAACTGTGCAGAGTAGAACAATTTAATGTTTGCTACCGCTGGTGGTCTTTGTCGTGATTCGATCGATCGAAATGAGGTCAAAATGTAGAACGCTCCAACGAATCCGTTTCCCCTCCATTTCCCTTTAATACAGTGAAGCTTACTTCAAAAGAATAACCGATTCAAAATGGTTTTGCCTCCGCTGCAAACCAACAGGTGAAAGGTCTCACATTCCCTTGGGCCCTGGTAGTCGTTTAAAGCTGCAATAAAGCAGACGGCTACAGAAAAAATGTGTGTCAAGCAGCAGTATTGCCCTTTTTAAAGCAGCAACACTTTAATATTCACTGTATTATGACATAAACTATTCAAAAGGATATTATGTCTTTCACTCGAAAGATATTGTTTTCAGCAACATTAGCGCCCGATTAAAATCCGTTCAACGTGAAACACTTTAATACAACTGACCGACATTAACAAACACCGCTCCCCTTCTCTAGTGCCTTAGAAGCGAAACTTCCGGGGAGGAAAAACGTACGCAAATTCGCAACTCCAATGCATCGCTGCACTTTCGGGCTCGCCCCACACACTGCCGGTAGAGATCAGTTGCCCAGAATGCACCCTCAACACAATGCCTCACAAACATGGTACAAAAGTAGCTAAGTTTCGGGTGGCTTTCACCCAATTTTACGCCCAATTGAGTCGCCGCCGCGTTTAAAGTGATTGTGTTGGCTTTCGCTTTTGTCGATGCAATGGGTGTGGGAGATGCTATCGATTGTTATAAAGGGCTCTGGGCTGACGGTGGTCGTTGCCCTATCAAATCAGGTCGAACGCTGATGCTGCTACACTGATAGTGACTAATTTGCATACCATTACACAGGGAGCTATATTTGGAGCAGCATTAAAGTGCTTCACAGCGATTTCTTCTTCCACTGAAGGTGAGCTACTAAATTTAATCACTTTCAGTCAATGCCCTCATTTTCCTAAAACGCAACAGTGCAACATATTAAGAGTTTAACTTCACCATTTCGATGTCGTCGTAAAATTGCGGTACAGTACTTACTATTGTGCAAACCGGCCAGCGAGGCGGCCTGAGACGCAGCCACCGCCATCGTGTTCTGGTTGTGGTGGGACATGCCAAATCGATCGTTGCCAGCGCCCGATCCGGAACCGGCGTTCGGCATCAGTCCACCGAGCCCGCCGGGCATGCCGAACTGTGACCCGAACAGTGGGTTGGAGACAGCCGCAGCCATGGCCGACGGATCCCGGCCCCAGTAAGCTGTAAAGAGGAGAAAACAAGATGCAAAATATTATTATTATTGTTGTAGAAAGTAAGAGCCTAACTGAAATAACTTCAACCGAAAATGTACTATTTCATTCTTTTTTATCTATATGGAAGGAAAGTATCACTCTGTCGTGGCCAATAAAAAAGACATTCCAACTAGCAAGGCAATATAATCAACGACGCTTTTCTCACCCATCATGCCTGCCTATATTACCCAGCCCCAGCGTTTGTGTTTCGTTTATCTCTTAGTGGGGCTCAATAACAACATCATAAAACGCTTTGAGATGTCTGCACGTAGCACAAACATAATCAGCGCTTTTGATAAGCGACTATAATGATAAAAACGTCTAATCTATGCCTCTGTTAACTAATAATTAAATGGTGATAATTTCGGCCTGTTTTTTTAACGAACTTCCTTCATTCTACACGATGGAGTATTCCGCCATGAGCCATCCAACACCCAACACAGACTTACCGAATAGCGAGGCGGCATCTAGCAGCGCGGCCGGATCGTTAACACCGGCTGCGCCTCCCAGACCGGTTCCCGACTGCCCGCCGCCACCCTTCTTGTCGCCGCCGCCCTTCTTCTCCCCGTCCTTATCCATTCGGCCAATTTTGACGGCTTTATTGCGGCGGCAGCTGTTGCGCTGCCGCGGCTACTACACCACGTTTGAACTGAAACTAGCAACCGGCCAACCGACGTTCGCACCCCTCCCAACGACGCGAAAAGGGCAGCAGTACACACTCGCACACACTAATCGTCGTTGCTGCTTGCTGGAGGTGGATCGACCGATCGATCGAACACTTTATTATTGTGAACTTATTGTGATGTGATGTTAAATTTTTGCTTCACTATTTTATCATTATTTTTACATACATACACACACGCATATACACACAAACACACACACACACACTCACATGCGCACCGTACAAGCGGGGTGCGATAAATTGCACACACTATTATTCTTTCCCACCGGACCAGGAGAAATTATTCTACCTTATTACACTATTAACAATATTCATTTGCTCACGAGCTGTATATGGTTGCGGGTTCGTGTTTTTTCATGGAACTACAGGCAGCACAAATAGAATGGTAAGAAACATTCATTAGAATTGCACATTACAGATAATTGCCAACTGAGGGGTATAAAAATCCATTGTACCGGAGACTATAAAAAGGCCATTCGTAACGAGTCTACATTCTGCCCGATTTTTAGCATATTTTTCATCATATTTGCTCCTTATTCTAACCCTAAACAGTCACACAAGAACACACTTGAATTGGAAACGTTTCTCTATCACATTGTTGAGCATTCATTTTACTACACGAAATTAACTCTCGTTGTAATACATTACAAAATAACACCTTTAACTGATTCCAAATAAAACAAACATTCTCTCTCGACTTCAGGGACAGCCTACAAACCAATTTACTAACAATCCATCAAAAGGAAATTATTCGCAACAAACGCTCGAGACATTTAACGCAACAAAAAACTCGCCGACCGTGATCGATACAATCGCGCAAGATCACTTCTTCTACGCGATATGGCCGATCAGAGATCGTTCAAGTTCAGCTCGAGTGCGTGTGCACACCTCCCCCCCGGCCAGAGTCGGTTCGCCGTCCATCCATCGATGGCAGCAAGCAAAGTGGTATGACGTGGCAGAAAAGTCACCGCTCTCACAACAACATATGCTCGAATTTTCTTGTCGCAGCTTCAGAGCCGCCCCTGGTACAGAATTGCAGCTGCAACCTAAAAAGACCGAAAAGATCGATTCCTTTCCACCGCTGTCCGCCCTCCCTTCCTGTGTGCGCATCGTTCGCATCGCGGAAAGACAACGCGCGGCCGCACGTTGTATTGGTTTGTAAATTCTGCAAAACCTCCGGCCAACATACACACAAACACGTTCGGCGCACGTTCGGTGTGGTTGTGTGTGGAACGAGTCCTCCCGGTTGTTCGCCCTTTTTTTCAGGGGCGGGGGGAGGGTGTGCTTGTTGTAATTGCCACCATCAGATAAGCGCGTGAGAGGGCAACGGATTTCACCGAAAATGGTTCCCCCGTGCCTGGCGTCCTCACACCCTCACACCCTCCCGCTCTCTCTCGCTCTCGCCCCCTGGATTCGGTTCGGTTCATCTGATCGTGATCGCGATTATTACTGTCTGTCTGTTTTTTTTTTCTCTTCTCCTGCCTGTATGTGCGCTGCTGTGCTTCTGCAACCCGGACGGACGGTCGGTCGGTCATCAGTCGCGCGCGCTCTCTGAAACGGAAAAGAAAGAGAAAAAAGAATTAATATGTTGGTGCACAAATTGTTATGCTGCCATTAAGGGGTGATGCATGGAAAGGGGAAGGTTGTGGTGGCCGCCACGGTTCATGTGATCGCGGAACACGGCCACTGCTTATAATAATGGCGATCGCGAGAAGAATTTGCTGGACGAATGGCAATGGCGTATGGAGATAAAAATCACAACCGGGAAAGAAGCGAGCGTAATGTGGATGAAAATCGGATAGAAATTGCTTGGAAAAACAGGAGAACTGCTTCTAACTCATTCATTATTTCGCTCTCATTGCATTGCACTCACTGCAATTGGAATGGAAGCGTGCAGGAATTGCTGTACTAATGAGGGGACAGAATAGAAAATCCAAATATGTTACGGTCCGTCCCCACCCAATCCAACACACGCACACTCATTCATCGCGTCGATGACAAGTAGGAAGAGCATGTGCTTCACTTCCTTACTAGTTTTCTTAAAATTCAATTCAAGAGGCCCTGCGCTCAAAGGGGCCTGGAAGTTACACATCATCTCATCGGCTGGTCTTGCCAGTTGACAAAATGAGTGACGAAGCGCGCAAGCGAATGTATATTGCGCTCTGAACACTGTGAACACTGAATAAGGGGCGACACATGCAGGCGGCAGATTGAGGACTGACGGTTGACTGAAGTGAACAAACAAAACCGAAGCGTGTGCACGACCAGCTCTTGTGATCATTACCGACCGGCCACGGGTTTTGGCCACACCGGTACGGCGGTAAAATTAAGATGCAATGCGAGAGGAGTGAAAGCAAATAAGGCAAGCGATTGCACATGACCTACTAAAAACCACGGGGATACACTGCATAGAAGAGATAGCACCACCTAATGATGGTAACAATTAACTAACCAAGTAAATCAACCGTTTGCCTTCGAGTCACCAAGCGCCTCAAGAACTTCAACTGTGTCACCACGGACTGTTATTCGTTTGCGTTTAACGTCCCGCACATGATGCTGCTGCTGCTGCTTCTGGCGTTTTCAACCCCGAAAAAAAGAACCCTTCACGCGCACACACCCGTCCAAAGCCAACCCAAAGACAAACAACACCCCTTTGTCGGTTCATTTCTCTCTTCGGAAGTGGTGTGGAACACCTTTCCCTCTCCTCACCCTGTTCGAAAACTGAATTAGAAACGACAAAAAAAGCAGGCGTCAGTAGCGCCAAATGACAGCAGATGGCCGTGTCATCGATGGTGAGGCCTGTTTATGCGCACAACCACCACACACCACCACCATGGTATTAAATTTCCAATTCCGGAGGGTTTGGAGGGAACGACGAATGTCGACGGTGACGAATCGGACCATTTTGTTGGTTGCGACCCAGAGCTCGTTTCACACGGGGGACGAGGGTTTTGCGGATTAAAATTAAAAATTGCATTTAACGATCTTCTATCGTAGAGGTATCGGGAAAAAGATGGCCGTTTAATTAAACTTCTCGTACAGTGAAACCAATTTGCTGAATATTACCGATATGGAACGCGCTGTGAGCTATGGAGAAGCGCTTAAAAGATGATGTTAATTCCGCACAGACAAAACACGCATCCCAAAAGACTCCCTCCCTCACACAGATATTTCTCTCAACGCGAAGTGAGCTCGGTCGCAGTTCTATGCAGTGCCAGGGAAAATTGCATTTCCCATTTCTCCGGCCTCTTTGCATCCCGACTCGAGAAGAGCACATAGAAACGCCCAGATATTCCATACCAAGTGTGCGCGAGTGGAACAAGTTTTTG
Source organism: Anopheles epiroticus (assembly GCA_000349105.1). Taxonomy (NCBI): domain Eukaryota; kingdom Metazoa; phylum Arthropoda; class Insecta; order Diptera; family Culicidae; genus Anopheles; species Anopheles epiroticus. The sequence goes on along the minus strand of KB672064.1, from coordinate 443,443 downwards.
TGCGGTTTGTGTGTGTGTGTGTGTGTGTGTGGGATGATGGAAAACCCGATGAAGAGAGTTATATTCAACCAGCACAGAGCAGAAAGGGGTTGAGAGAAGGTGGGAAAAATTATTATGCCATTGACGACAACGACGACCGACCGGCCACGGACGGTCGGGGAGAGCATGCCACATCATACACGGCCGGCTGCCACTAAACGGGGTCTTCTGTTCTCCCCCGTGCACGACGAAGAAAAACAAAAACCCAAAACGCCACCACCGCCCCGGATGCCAGCCAAAAAGAACGAAGAGTCCAACACGCGGCGACGACACACGCAGTGCGCGCTCGGTGGGAAAGGCTTTCGGTCGCGTATGAAGCAAGGGTGGCTTTTGCGTACAAAAACAGGCGCACACACACACAGACACAGAAGCATAAACTCACCCTCGGGGGTCTTGCGGTGCACGCAAAGAACGAGTGAAAGAGTGTGCGCTCTTGGGTGGGGAACATCGGAGCGAAAACTATTCCCTGTCCTAGGCAGAGGGCCACCGTCGCCGTTTTCCATTTGCGAACACACCCTCCCTTTCCTGTCACATACACCCCTTTTCTGCCTGTGGCTTTTCCTTCTGGTCAAAACCGTGCAGAACCATGGCGGCACTATGGACCGATATGCCGTGTGTCACACATTCCGAATAAGATTCAGATTAAAACTCTATCCCACGGTGGCGATAAAAAGATTCAAAAATGTTGCTAAATTCTAAATTTGATTGTGCATGGCCCCTTCTAATGAGTGAAGATTCACATTACAAGCAATCTTTTATTCCTGATACATTTCCCTACTTTTGTGTCGAAGTGGATTAGCTTCACTGTTGGCAAACAATGAGAACTAGTTATTTTACTTTCTCATACACTTTTTCTGGAAAGAGTCTCCCACATCAAGAGTTCATATAACGAGAGATTCAAGCTCAGGAACGCAAAATTAAACTCGTTATATGATGGTTCATCGTAATATTGGTTGTTTAATTTCCCTAATTTTCAATGGCGAAGCGTAACGTCCCATAGTGAGTGTGTGCGGAAAGAGAGTACCACACCGAAACCGTCGGTGGATTTTTTTCGATGTTGTGTTGTGGTACCCTCCCATCACCCTGCCACTTTTTCCTGTCCTTCGCTCTGTGCGCGTTGTGTGGATAAAAGCAAACCATGCCGCCGTGCGCGCGATTACGACAAGCAAGCAAGCAAGCAAGCAAGCAAGCAAGCAAGAAGGCAGAGTGAGAGTGAGTGCTTCTGCGGCAATTGGTTAGCCGTGGACCGTGGAAGGGCAACAGAAGAATCATCAACAGCACCACCAGCAGCAGCAGCAGCAGCAGCAGCAACGGTGACGGCAACGGGCAAAATATATGGACGTGAATCATGGAATCGTCGCCTCGCCTTCGCCCTGCCATCGGTGCCCGTGAGGATATATCTGGTATACGATCGATTTGCTGCTGCTATAGCCACCATCGCATCACATCTCACCGTTCCGTGCGTCCATCCGTCCGTCCACTTGCTTCGGTAGGTTCGTTCCGTTCGTTCGTCATCAGCACGCACCCTTCCATCTTCTTCCCATCACTCCCCCAACTCAACCTTCCTCGTCCAGCTTATATCGCTCGCAGAAGTGCGCATTCACGTATTTCTCGCTCTCGTTCTCAGGCCCTCCCCACCAAACAAGTTGTGTGTCGTGCGCGGCGATCGAATGCTTCCGTCCTCCTTCTTCTTCCAGCTCCAAAAAGCCGCTTGGAGCTCAACCCCCAAGGGAACCAGCAGGCCGACGACGACAACACGGGGTGTGCAGTAGGGCCAGGAATACAGGTCAACAGACATACAAAGGCGTTTGGACGACGACGACGACCATCATCTCTGCTCGAAATCGACGCAGCAGCAAAACGGTTTGGCGGACTCGGGTGAGGGAGTTGCTGCAACAACCATGCAGTTATCTCACCTCATGCGGGGCCTTGCATCGCCACCAACACCACACGGCGCCTCGATCCCTAACCTCTACAGGCTTTAATTACTGTAGAAATTGCACCGAGGAAGAATAAAACGATTACTGGTGTGTTTGTGAGCATGCCTCGGAACTACATCCCCACCGGAGATGGTGCTTGATGGACAGCCATGGCGCGAGAGAGAGGAGGTTGTTGCTTGCTGCTTCGGAATGCGTTCGATTAATAATAATCTCACTAGATTCCCCACAGACAAGCGATCGCGAGTGGGAGTCGTGCTAGAGGATGACTTCCCGGTTGGCGCCTGGCCAGCGAATCAATTAGATTAGTTCAAGATTCTGTGGAACTGGGGAACAACTCTGGAAGCTATATCCGAGAGCATGGGAGAAGAGACTCCAAGTGTCTTCTAATGCTTCCTGCTTCTGAAGTTTCGTCCCAGATCGAAACCCGCATGAATGCATTTTCCACTCGATCTCGGAGCAAACCCCAAAAACAAAATCCCTCTGCCAAGGGCTGTGAGCTCCATAAAAAAAAAAAAATGAAAAAGGCAGGTTCGCCATCAAACTCCGGGCCATCCGGGAGAGCTGTGCGAACTTTTACTGCAGTCCGTGCTGCGCCGCTGCTGCTGGGACAAAAACGAATGCTCTTCTGTGCATTCCCAGTGTCTACGTCGGGCAGTGCCTGGTGTGTGCACTAATGCTGCGCCGTTGTGTCCCATCGCATCCCAACCCAAAGAGGGAGAGAGCGAACGGAGGGGTGAGGGTGGGACGGCGGCAACATAACAAAAACTCAAACACGAACACAAATTGGACTCTGCAAATCCTCCATCTTGGACGATGGATGACAACGATGGGGAAGCGGCAGAGCACCATTCCCACCATCACACGCCGATGATCATGATGATGTTGGCTGGTTACCGGTGCACCCAAACCCAGAGGGTCCTTTCCTCTCTTTTACTGTTGCCTTCCACAGAACGTCGTCCTCGTACCACCGGCAAACACACTGCTTTCCACGTAGAAGGGCAGCAGCATCTGGAGCAGCAAAAATTTTGGAAAGAAAGGGCAAAAGGGCCACACCATGGGGACCGGGAGATGGGCGGTTGGGTTCTGTTTTTTGGAGCAAAGCCCGGGAAACAAATTCAAGCAACACAACGCTTCACCGCCGCTTGTCTCCATCGTTCCAGGAGCTTCGAAAATGCACAAGCGAAACGGATAACACGCTTCTGTGGCTCGTGCGTCTCGCTTTCGCCTCTGTCGTTATCCTGTTTCCTTTTCCCGACCCTGATGAGCAATGGCAATATATATCTTGAGCCTGAGCCCTGTCTGCCCTAGCCCCGAGGTACAAAACAGCTACAAAACAGCGGTCTCGCTCTCTGCTTCTCGCTGTCTATCTCACCTTTCACGATCCCGGGGACGAGCGCAGAAAGAATGGAAAGAACCACACACACACACACACACCCAAACACACACGTTCGCACAAAATCAAGTGGAGTAATGAAAGAAAGAAAATCAACCCCTATATGCGGGACCGTACCCCACACAACAGCAACGGCCACGGCGTAGCGAGCGAGCGGCGGCAGCCGACTCAAGCGCACCGTGTTTCGCGCAAACGAATCATCAATCAAAAATTTCTCGTTTTATTTTCCGTTCCGTTGTCGGCGACACATAGCCACACAAACACATACTAAGGATGGCAAGCAGGCAGGCAAGCAGGATCCTCTTCCCCGAGCCTGGCGGGATGCGGTAGGGTAGGGCCGAAAAAACATACAAATCGAGCAAATCCCTTAAACCGTAAAAAAGACAGCCCCTCAAGGGAGATACGGTTTGGTAATCTAAAACGTGCCCGAGAGCTGAACATTTTCAGGGGTGTTCAGTGGTATTGCAGTGTGGCTTATAATTTTCAAATTATTTTTAATCGTACAATAAGGTATCGTGTGGGGACGTCTTTTCCAATTGCCAATCGATTGCTTTATCGATTGCCCGTACAATGATATCCAAGTGATTTGCCTTATGACTCAGAATAAATGGTTGAGTTTAATCTTTGCCATGAGTGAGTTGCATTAACTCATCGACAAACTTATTTCAACTCGCCTGTGAATTAACTCACCGTGTCAACTCGCAACACCCCTCGCTTGTTTAATAACTCTTAAACCAAGCTGAGTGCATTCACTCAAGAACAGTAAACTCGCGGGTGAGTTAAATCATTTTATATTTTTTACAACTCTTCAAGAGTTCACTTCGCACTCTGAGTTGAATCACGCTTAGGAGTGGCGCTATTCTCCTCACTTATATCTAGGACATCTTCATCAACTCGTCAACTCCAAATATGACTCTTGGTGTGATTTTTTTGCAAGGTTATTGGAGGACACGGCCATCTCAAAGGTAATGCAAGAAGAGATTTCTCCATTCGGCCCAGTATAGGAGGGCGAACACACATCACACGGCGCCAGGGCTACTGGGGGATCGGTCTTGTCTTTCCGTTCCGTTGCGTTGGGACACAAAAAAGGGCATACCCAATGCCAGGGGGATAGGAGAATAAATTGAACCACCTCCACCACCCCGCTCCCACCTTGCCGCACACAAACACATTCGCGGGTTCACCTTGTTTTTCGCTCCCCAGTTCCCCTGCTCTATCGTCTTTGTGTTGACACTTACCGCAAATTGTAGCGATGTGAGGCAAAAAGTAATGCATCCCGCAGGTTGAAGGTTGACCCAGCACCCGCGGGTCCGGCAGCGAGGCGTGAGGGTGCAGCGATGGCGATATTATCGAACGATGTTGAACCTCGGCAAGAGAAACGCGCACATACTCTCGCGTCCACCCCGACCAGATGAGCATCAGCCGAGATGGAAACAGAAATATTCTGCTTCTGCTGCTTCTGCGACCGCTTCCTCGCCACCCACCACCGCCCACACCCTGCAGTGTGTGTGCGCGCGGCCCATTCACCTGTACCTTCCATCACCGCCGCCTCCACCATCACCTCACGGTACGTGACCAGCCGAGCCGCATATTCGATTGGAGTTCGTCGACGTTCGATCGGTTGAAAGATGGGGGCTTCTCCACCCCAAGCGTACAGCAGCGCGCGTTTGCTTCGGGTTTGCCGCTCTACCGGACCGACCGGGAAGAAGCACATACACACACATCCAGAGAGAGGGAAGGATGCTGCTGCGCGGAATGCCATCAGGTCACAGCAGGGCCGGCGGCCGGACGGACGGATGGGCGGGCAGGTAGCGCGCGCAAAGTCGAGCAGAGAGCAGAGGTAGCAAGAGCAAGCGGTCAGGCAAGCAGGCAAACATACACACAGGGCATGAACGCGCAGCAGTAGGCATCGGACGAAACGATTTCCCCCTATTAAACGCTGGGCCAGGAGGCTTGAGAGAGCAAGCGCGGGGCGTGGGCTGAACGCCGGGAAAAGCAAAGAAGGCCGCAGCATTCGGGTTTGGATGGGTAACGCAGGGCAACACACACCGAGCACATCGATACCCGTGCGAAAGAGAGAGGGAGAGAGAGAGAGAGAGAGAGAGAGAGAGAGAGCATTGGAGCGTGAGAGGGACAGGGAGAACAGCCCTCCGCGCGCGTGTATCTCGTCATCTTCACCTTCTTCAGCTTCGTTCCCGTCATCCTCATCGCCGTCGTCGTCGTCGTCGCCGGAGAAGAAGGTGAAAAAATCCAAAATGTCAGATCTGTCGCTCACCGTACGTATGGGCTGGCTCTCTCTCGTCTACACCAGCTCACCCCATTTTCAACCCCTCGGCATGGCTCGCGTGAAGCGTTAAACCCACATCGATGCTGCCCTCCCCACCCGTCCCGTGACCGACCGGACCGCATTCTCCACCCTCCCGCACCACAAACAAACGGTGGAGATGGATTTGTGTGTTCGTTCACATCGGCAAAGAGCACCATCGTCATCGTCCACGGCAGCGCAGCACACGGTAATGAGAAGGAAGCCATCTTTTCATCGATGCCGTCGTCGTCGCACGGGGATTGCGGAAAAGTAGACACACTGCAGCCACTGTTACGCGCAACATCCGCAACATTTTCCCTTCGAACGGAAGGAAGCATAATGTGGAGCCCGCGCCTGGTGTGCTTGTAGAAGAATGACAACCCATTAGCATCCCTCGCGCGCTTGGGTTTATCTGCTTTTTGGGGGAAGTTTGCTCAGATACGCAAAGGACGACCTGGAGCAATAATGGCGCTGGTGTCATATCTACGGCAAGTAACGCGATCTAATAAGGAGAACTGAAAGAATATGGGAGTTGGACATTAATACAGTCCGTAGTGGATCAATGGCATCAGATTCGCGATCTCTGGACATCTCGGGCATATCTCCAACCTTAGACATCACTTCCAGAATGCTTCAAAACAAGGTTAAGAACTTGTAGACGTTAATCTCCTCAGACGAGATATTAAGTCTGATGGTCAAGGTCGTACTATCCAACAGTTATTTGTCACAGATTTTCTCACACCAAGAACCTTAGAGTCGAACAACTGGCAAGGAACTGTCCATCAATAAATCCCAATCAATCCAAAAGAAAGGAAGGTAATGTAACATCTTCCATCATTAGTATTCGCATACACGGGTTGTAGAACTGCCTAATCCACACACTCTCAGGGTGCAATTAATTTCCAACCATGTTTGCGCCTCGCCTTTTCGCCCATCCCTAGGGATTGACACTTTTTCCAACGACCCAAGAGCAGTGAGACCTAGGGTTTTGTGAATTCAAAATTACGAAATTCGTTTTTTTCTCTGGAGGTACCGCAAGAGCCCAACAAAATGGGAAGCTGCAGGCAGGCAAGCAAGCTGACAGGGACTGCAGGAGGGACATCATGTTGCAACTTTGTATGCGTCCTTCTCTCCCTTTCTTTATGCTTCATCCCTTACTTCCTGGCTGGTTTCACTGACTGTGTGTGTTTCTTCCCTTTCCCAATGCAGCCCAGGAGATGAGATTTCCATTGTCTTTTGGGCTTATCCAGCAAAAACTTTACTTACGGGGGGAAAGGGCGCAATCTCGCTGTAGCGCTGACCGTGTCGCTGGGGCCATTCTTACCCTGCGCTTTGCCTCACATTCATGAAATGAAAACCAATTTTTATTTGGCCCCTCTTTTTGGCGATGTCGGTGGGTGGGTAAAGGGCGCTGGGTGTTGGGTGGTGCGCCAATCTTCACTAGCCTCCCACACACCAACACGTGTACATCACATTCAAACGCGTTTTCCCGCGGGACCCTTCTATGGACTGGAGGAAGAAGTTAAGCTAAGGGGTGTCTTGAGCGCTTCGTCCATCCCGGCGAAAACAGTAGGAGACCATGCAGGAAGAAGGTGCACACACTTGTATACATCTCGTCCATCCAACAGCCAAGACAACGAAACATTTTGCATCTTCTTTCCCCTCTGCTCGCCATCATGAACGTGTCTCACATCTGGCCCTCTTCTTCTGCATGAAAATCACACACCGGGCTTTTGATGATGATTTTCGATGCGGTTGTGGGCACACACGCACACACACCGCCATCCACATGTATGCTGGATCATCGTCCGTCGTTCCCTTGCCTTTGCGCCGTTTTGTTTTCCGTGCCGTGTTCTTCTTTAACGAGAGACACCCAAGAAGTTCGCGTTTTCTTGCCCCTTTTCAGCCTGCTATCCCCCCCCCCTCTTCGCTTTCAAACAAGCACGCGCCCTTTACCACTCTCTCACACTCTTTCTGTCTGTCTCCTTCCTGCGAGTTTGTATGCGTGCCCCGTTGTTCCTCAACCGTCCCTCGTGGTGCCGCTGTTTCATGCGTTTGGGCCGACGCCGATGATCGAACACACAAAACACATCCTCCCCGCGCGTTGACACCGACCGAAGCAAGAAAGAGGGAGAGAGCAGCGTCCACCGCCACCACCAACAGCAAACGGAAGAAAACGAAGAAGCAAAATATGTATCGAACACACCATACACAAGCAACACACCCGTTGTAATGGCGGCGACGGTGGCAGTGGCCGACAAACGGTGGAAGCTGCACACACGGCGACGGCGACGCTTGGCAAATCGAGTACAAACGAAAAACAATAAATCTCTCAACTCAATGTATGTGCTAGTGTGTCCCCGTGTGTGCAGTTCATGGATTATCATCGAAAAACCTTTCAATCCAGTGCGTGCGTGCGTGTCTTCGAGAGCTGCTGGTCACCTTTTTCTTCAATCGTAGTTTACATTGACGTACCCGCACACACACACACACACAGAGACAACAATCGTGACACACGCTTAGGGCACAGGGTTACACAGAGCTGACACGGTCCGTCCGCACTGATGAGCAATCAAATTCGCGATTACACACTCCTTGCTGTGGCAGCTCCTCTTTCCCTGCCACACACTTCTTGCCCTTTTCTTGCGCCGCTGCCCGACGCACACACTCAAACACAGACGCTTCCCATTCGTGAGGGCTTACACAGAGTGCGCGTCGCTTCTTTTTTTGGGATAATACAGAGCAATACAAACAATATTGTGCACGCACGCACGACCCTTTCACTAACCATTCAATGAGATTCGCACAAACACTGCCACACACACGCACACCCATTCACAATGGAACAAACGCGGGTGCCGGCGGGATGGTATCAAAACGCACACACGCACTAATGCGCTTTCACACACCGGGCCAAAAAAAAAGAAAAGCTCAACCTCTTGACACACACCGGGGCGAAAACACACTCTTGACGCGCGTCCGCACACGTTCAACTCTCATCGCTCACTGACACTCTGGCGTGCGAGAGAAACACACAAAACGCCGCCGCCGTCGTCGTTCGTCGTTCGTCGTGCGCAAAGGTGAACCGCCGCACATACACACCGACGGGAAAGTCGCTTTTTTGGCCGCCGCTGCCGTCGCTCCGTATCTTTCTCTCTCTAACGCACCAGAGGCTGGTTGTGTGTTTTTTTGTGTTGTGTTGTGTTTTGTTTGCTGTTCTTTTCCCTCTCGCGAGCACTTTCGTACGAGATACACAGAGAAAGCGAGATGGAACATTAGCGTGGCGACAGTACTGGAAGCGAATTTGTCTCTCCTGACTTTTTTGGCTCATTTTTCTCGCTCTCTTTCACGTACGCGTTCAATTGCAGGGGTGCTCGTCGCGCTTGCGATATTCTAAATGTGAGGTGCGTGAGTAGAGAGACCGCTTTTTCGAAAGGAAGAATTTGTTCTCTTTCACACACACGCTTCCTCTCTCGCTTTCGCCACCCACCACCGTTGGCCGCTCAAGAAGGGCATCTGCTTTTCTCCACCAAAAAGGCACCCAAAAACAACACCGAAAAGGTATGGAAAAAATGCTCTTTTCTCTGTACGATTTGCTAACTGTGCATTAAAACAGCAACACTTGCAATTTTGGACGGGTGACTTTTATTCAAGAAATGATAATGAGACATAAGAAGCGATACACTTCCTATCACACACAAACCGGAAAGGAAGTGCAGCATCGGCTTACAGTTGTGTTCGATCGCTTCCTGGCCCCCACGCCAAGCTGCGGCGGATGCATTCGCTTAAAAATTGCAATTAAACTCACTCTCCTGTCTCTCTCTCTCGCTCTCACCTTTTCACCCTTATCCCTTTCGCCCTTAAGAATGACACAAGCGGGGACATTCTTTTCTTTTTCTCAATATCCGTTGTCCGCTCTCTCGTTCCCTCGCAATCGCTTTGTTCGCTTCCATTGGAAGAGCATGAGGTGTCAACCATTGGTGAAACGTGCGGCGGCGGAAGGATGAGATCGAACACACTCGCCCTGTTCGGTCACAGCAATCGATCTCACTATAGGGGCGAACGCGCGTTCACCAAATATCCACCGAAAGGCATATTTTTCCTCTCTCTGTCTATTTACTACATAAAAACTACAACTTGAGGCGGGTGTGCAGATGTTATGTGACTCAATTTTTTTAGCTGCTTCCGTCCACCCACTTAATGGCAAGTGGCGCAAGAAGTATCAAACCTCACACTCGCCGGCATAAGCCTTGTTTTACCAGTGCAGCTTATATTATAAATTCTACACGACACACCATGCTCATCTCACCGACACTTCCCGTTCGGAAGGAACAAACGGGCATGAAAAAACGCAAGGAGAGAAAAAAACCCCAAAAAACACACACAAAACTAACCATTCTTACCTTTCCGTTTACCCTTAGGATAGTCTATTTTATGCGTCTTCGTCCCCAACCCCCTCACGCACACACACGTACACAGACCCTCATCCCCATCTTCGGAAACATTTCAACGAAGTGCGCCGCGGGGACACAACATACAAAACTCCCTCCCAAACCAGCGCCATCAGACGCACACAAGTACCCACTGTTCCTTCCATCGCGTATCAAACCAAGGGTGCGCGCGAGAACGATGCGGTTTTTCACCCCTCCACCCGCCCATCCCCACCCAACCGACTTCACCGGAACAACAAACTCGGCAACACAGGGGGCTGCTGCTACTATGGCAGGCTTCTTGTTCTTTTGCTCCTCGAAAACCACACCCCTCCCACTCCCACCCCCTACTTCTGTCTTATTTTTTAATTTCGTTGTGTCCATTCTCGATTTATAGCAGCACAACAGTGACGCCACCACAGAGCCTCATCCTCCTCCGCAACCCCTGCTTTTTCCCGAACAATCCGCCGAACAACCCGGTTCTCAATTCAACTTCCATTTGTTCGTGCTGCACACCTCGCTCCCTACACATCCTCCCCTACTGGTAATAAATGAGCAGCAGCAGCAGCAGCAGCAGCAGCAGCAACAGCAGCAACCCTGCCTACCCCGCGAGAAGAAAGAAACGGAAGGAGCACACACACAGCACAGCACATCGAGCAACACGAGCAAGCAAAAAAGTAGCAAAAAGAGGACGGCGGGAAGACAGAAGGGCACGGCGGAAAACATGGAACGAGGAGAGAGAGAGAGAAAAAAAGTTCGTCAATCGCCCCGCGTGGATCGAAATCAGGCCCGCTTTAGCTGCCTTCTTTTCTTCTTTTCCTCCCAAACCACCGTTCACCCACTCCCAGCCACCCTCTGATCAAGACGGGATGTGACCCGTCTTGAAGAACGGGACACACGCTTCCACAGCGCTTTCCTCAACGGGTGAGCCCTTCTCAGGTGAGAATTGAAACGTTATCATTAGCGATTTTCTTCGCGAGATAAGCATACGCTAATGAACGGTTTTCCATATGGAAATTCAACAAGCTCTTGGACAAAACCGGATATTACTAAAACATCCTAGAGTTTGATTTTCTGTTGATTAATTTCTTTTAAAAAGAAAATTGAACAAAAATCGACCACTCGGGCGACCACTGTGTCATTAGGATACGCCTGCAGCCACCCTTGAAGTAAATGGAAGTTCCCTTAACAGGGTTTAAGGATCCTTTTTCCTGCCCTATCCTTTTTTATCTCCCTCCCTTCTCCCTATCTCGGTTTTTATTTTTATTTGCAAATCTGTCCAACCAACCGTGCGACGCCCTAAAATCCATTTCCCAATAATTTTATGAGCCTTAGCGTAGGCCGGCTTTTCGCCTTAGCTAAGCCCCGACACTTCTTGTCCCTTTTCCCACCACTTTGTACTGGTTTTTATGCAAAAGCCAATCGACAATCGTCCCGAAGGAAGCTACAACGGCGAAAAAAATACCTTTCCATCCCACAGCACAGTACTGGAAAGGCATGGAAAGTAGCTTAAAGCAAGAGGAGAAGCATGGAAAAACTCACTCGTTTTCTCACTCTTTCACCTCCCGACACGGCAGCGCCGCAACAGCAGCGAACTATATCCCGTTTGACAGCGGCAAATCAGCCAAGAAAAACGAAACGAAATTGTCCTTAAGTTAGCGAAGAAGTCAGTCGAGTCACTCTCCGCTGCTGTGGAGGAGCAAGCAGAAGGAGTAGTGGGTAGTGGTGGTGGTGGTGGTGCGGTAAAATGAAGCGAACACACATAACTGCTTGCTTTTCGGGCGCTTCTTCCCCAGGCTGCTTGACATTGGCTTGGTGTTGTTCGAGAGGTCCTGCCAATTGCTCAAAAACGACACAACACCACGCCAGTCTGCGTCCCTTGTTGGCCCTTGTGCCTTTCCTTGTGTGCTCGGTCGCTTTTTTCTTCTCGCTCTCTTGCTTTTCATTTCTCTTTTACACATGGCAGGGACGTTTTGCTTTCCCTTTCCACTTCCTTCCGGGGTCGTGAGGTTGGGGGAGAGAGCCTTAAAGGTATAAGTGTGTTGGTATATGGTACACTTTGTATGAATTTTCCCGGCCCCGCATCCGTTCATACGGTCAGGATTTATGATCGCACACAGCGCACCACCACCACCGACGATGTCCGCCAGGCAGTGAGACAACGGACAACTTTGGGAAAGCAATCGCACGGCACAAATCCTTGCCTTTGCGAGCAGCCCAAAAAAAAGCGATTCGTCCTTTCCATATCTTTTCACCCAATCGGGCTCGGGACAGGGTGAAAGGCTCTGGTACTACCATCGGCTGACTGGTCGCTTCACACACACCCCCTTTCTGCTGAAGATGGTGGCAATCAATAACTGTAGGCAAAAAGTTAGCCGACCCCGTGCAACCGATTTCCCCCAAGAGCGGGGAAAAGCGGCAATGCGAATACATCCTTCTCCAGCGACTGTGTGGGGCGGTGTGGCACATGAAGGCCAGGACGAGCGGCGCAAAACAGCAATCAAGCCAAACGAAGGAGTTCCACAAATTTGCCGCGCTCTTTGTTCGTTCGTCAGGGCAGTGGCAGAGGAAGGCCTGTGGGGCGTATTTATCCCTCAATAAAAACACGTGTGTGCGCCACTGTTGTAGGAGAAAACTCTCCTAACAATAAACGAGCCCTTTCTTATGCTGGGCATGACATTGGAAACATGATTGGAGCGATAGATGAAGCAAGTAAGAGGCTATGAGTGACTGATTCTTAAAAACCAGTGACTCAGATGGAATGGGAATCATGTTCGCAGAAGAATTTGCCTAAGCCCAACATAATACATCACGACCATTTGTTTCTTTATCAATGCTAAACGACGATTTCGGGCAACCATATCACTTCAGCATAAAATCATAAACGTCTGATGACACAATTTGAATACGGACAAAGCTCGGTGCGTGTCCGATTATCAAGGCTGGACACGAGTCGCTCGTATCATGTTTCATCATACATCGGAAGCGTGGCACGAGTGGGAGATAAATTAAACAACTACGCATCGCTAACCCGAATCCAACGGTTGACCTGCAAGCAGTCAGTTACAATTCCACGCCCAAATGAGTAAGAAAAGTGGCGATAGTACAAAACCTTTCCCCCAAACGTGGTTTCGCAGCGATTGCCTCGCAGAAAAAGACGCACAAGCGAGCCGCCACTTACCGCGTTTGCGACCATTATTACCGTCGATGTCGTAAACGATAAACATACTTTCACGCGACAGCATTCCGATCACGTTTCGAGAGCAGCAAAACAAAACATTCAACGAACGGGCCACTGCCGCACAAGTCAAATCACCGTGCCGTGGCTGTTGGGGAGGTGTTTTAGCTCGTTTTGGGTCGCTGGAAGTGAACCGCGGCACTGCGAAGAGGAACGCAAAGGAGAAGATGCTAATAAACTGTAGGTTTGACCAGGAGGGGATGGCCAGGGGCACGCGAAAAGCTCGTTGCTGGTTTGAAATCAACGGAAGAAGTGTGTCATATGTCACGGAGCTAATTATATCGGAATAGAACCTCACAGTTTTTTTTTTTTGCAAACAAGGTTGAGCTGGAGCTAGAGAGTCATGAAGCTAATGAGTGTATTTTGTGCCAATCGATCATGCAAGAGCTTTGTAGCCTTTTATACAAGATTAAATCACTATTTAGGCAATGCTCGATACAAATTCCAACACTAGAGGGTGAGAGTCAACAAAACAATTCCCCATCCCCATTCCTGAGTCTAAGTGATTAGACACGAATGGATGACTTTGATATCACATTTATCACAATAGCTGTGGTCGTGATGTCATTGACCTTATTAAAAAAAACGATTTAAATGTTGTCCGGATGAGACACCAATGGACAAAACGCAAGATTCTGTACTGGTTGCATCAATTACAAGCTTTCACACTTCCACCAAGCTGTTTCGTAATACACCTTTTCACTGTCTCCACACGTTTACAGTGCGCAAAACAAGACACCCAATAAAGGAACAGCAATTTCTTCTTTTCCTCAGCAGGGTGAGTTTCGTACGAGCCAAAATACCCCTGGGCGGAAGAGGCTACCACCAAACTGACGACTCCAACAGGGCGGCGAAGCATAGACACACACATACTTTGGTTTTGCCTCGATCTGCTTTGTGACTCTTTCGGTCAGGGCTGTGTAAGATCACGATCGCGTCTCTACCGTGCAGACAGGCAACGCACATCACACACACACACACCCTCCAGCCACACACTTCCTTTCACCTTTCAGATGAACATGAATAAAGGAAGGCGACCAAAGGGAAACAACGACCGCCCGAACGCTTAATGTTTCACGCTAAAGCAAAGAATGTTAAGGCGGCGACGGCGGCAGCAGCAAACGACGCACGACACATACTTATGACGACTTCGGCCAAGTGGAACCGAATCCAGTAAACTCCAACGCAGTAGTGAGTAGTGGAGCAGCAACAGCAGCAGCTGCAGGAGGATAAAATTTCATACCGAACGGGCTAGGCAAGACGCGATAATTACGGACTGGCCGCGGTATTAAGCGGATGCGAAAGAGCCTACACACAGGGGGTCGTGGTCGTCATCGCCACCGTCCAAACCTGTGGCACGAGCAATTCCTAGGCAAAAGCAAAATCGATGTGAGGCTTCCTTCCAGATGGAAGAGGGAGATATGTTAAACTATGCTGCGCTGTAGCTGACTGTCGCACTGTGGCCACGCGGTTTCTACGGGTGATGACGGAGCGCTTTTATTTCGGGATGTGAGTTGCCGGACGGTTCGATCGGTTCCACTAGTTGCCCGAGAAAGTAATTGCAAAAATCCATTAACAGAGGTGAAGCAATCGTATGGGAGAAAATGTATGCCGTAGCTATGATTAGGCTTATTATGCAAAATAGAAGAAACAGTGCGCAAAGAAAGAGCAGCAATATTTTCGACAAGAAATAGTCAGCACCACACACCGTCAGGCACGTCATAAAATGGTACAGGAATTTGAAGACCTACCATGTAGACAACAATCCGTCCAAGAAATTGAAAATGTACATCATAATGGCCTCATGCCGCAAGATGAATGGTGAAACGGGTTTGCAAAAGAACGCCAGCATCATAATTCAAAAAAATTCAATTTAAATTTAATTAGCAACTCTTTTCGCCTCATATGCACCATCCGCATAGAAATTACATCAACAAAAAGATGTAACTATCTTGCTTCATAATAGGCTGTAAAGCAATCGTCATGAATTCCCTAACAGCTCCGTTGGAAGGAGTGCTTATCGCTTTATAGTTTTACTATCATGTCGTCTCGCAAGCTTTCACTTTCACCGCAGGCTTGTGTACATCAATTATCGAGCGGTGGAAACGATGCTACTCAGTGGAAAGAGAATCGATTTGGAGAAGTACAATAGGGTCAATCAAGGGATTGGCAGTAATCGTTTTTATGTGCAGTTTGAGTGGATAACATGTGGATAGGGTAGCTCTATTGCTAGATTCCTCCCCGTGAATGGGTAAGGGTAAACTTACATGGTTTGTTTCGGGGATTTTGGTTGAGGAAATCAATGTTCAGCTTACCTGGAAAGGAACGAAGATGAAAAGCATTGGTCAAAATACATTATTTGAAGAATACAAGGTAATAAATGGTATCAGATAAAATTTAAAAGTTGATAAAGACTTTGAAGATATAACCTCTTATCTCTTATCTTAACACAGTTATTAAATACCTTGCACATTAAGACCACAATTCGAGAGAGTTATCATAAGAAGCAAGGATCCAGAAATTCTGCATACTCCCATGCGAATATTCGTTCTCCTCAACAAACAGTGTATAGAGACATAGAATTGATATCCCTCAGCACATCCTGTCATGAAATAACTAATATTAGCTCACACGTTTTCTAAGGTCACTTCAGTTTTTAGTTCAGGTCTGGTTTAATCTTCCAGCCCAAACCACCGTTGCCCACCCAGTGCCGGAAGTTGAAGCTCACGGAAGCGAGAGGTCGCAAACAAGAGCAAAAACAGGATCCCCGGCTGTCGCAAATGGATATCTCCCAGTGAAATGAGAAGAAAATACATCCCCACCCACCGTTCCGGTTTTGTGCAGCTTTGTTAAGCTGTAGCAAAATGGCCTTTTCTGGGGAGTCTCATCTTTCTCCACCAACCCATCCCAACGAGCAACTCGGCAACAGAGCTAGACGCGTTTGTTTTTTTTTTGTTGTTGCTTCTCCACCAACACGAGTCCGGCAGTGCCGTGTGAGCCCAGAGACCGGAAAAGCTAAGGCTACCGATTTATCCTAAGAAGCAAAACCAAAACCAGCCACAAAAAAAAATGTCAAGCAGACCGAAAGGGTAGGTGGATCTGGCTGGTCCGGTAGCGCAAGTGCCAGAGGGTGTGTTTTGCTTACTTCCGCCATTCTGCCATCTCAGGGCATCATAAAGAGCGAAAAAAAGCACGTCCTCGCCGTCCTCCACCACGGAACGGAGAAATGAACAATTTACCGTACGAAAGTGGACGATCGGGCGGCAGAGGGTGGCAAAACTTGCGCAAATCCTTCCCATTTTAGCCGTTTCGTTCTTCTGCAGCATGGTGTATCCCTTTTTTTCTCTCTCCCGTCTTTATGTATGGGTGTGTGTACGCTGTGTAGGACAAGCCGAACGAAAATCGTTACTGCATCGTTTGTCTCCCGCTTCATTCGTCTCTTCACCATCTACCCAACCGCCACTTATCTTTCGGTACAACAAAACGCCCGGGTAAACTACAAACGAGCCACGTATTTACTGAACCTCCTCCTCCTCCTCCTCCTCCTCCTCCTCCTCCTCACCATCCTTCACGCCCGCGGTTGGTCGGGTTTAAGACGGCTCCACTTTCCCTGGGTTCATTCGTTTCCGGGTGTCGCCCGATAAATACACCAACACAGGCGAATAAACCAAACCCACCGGATGGACCGAGGATGGGAGCATCGGTTGAAATGAAAAGTGGAAAATTAGATAGAGACCTGGTGGTGGTGCTGCTGCTGCTACTGGTGTACATAAATTTTCACTGCCCTGGTGTACAGCAGCTTTTCCGCTTTACACGGATGCCTTTCCCACGGTTCGGTGCAGGAGCGAACAGTTGTATTCTGACGTACCATACCGTACACATAAATACGTCTCGAAGGAAGAACTCTCGGGGTGTGGAGGCGATTAAGAAAATTCGATTAGTTTTTCCAAAGCGCTGCCAGTGATGCAGTGTAGTTGTTTTTTCCCTTGCGAGCATTCATTTGATGCTGCTGTAGGACCTGCATTGTTGTCTGTAACAATATTCTATTATTATGTATTTTAAGACACTTCTTACACCTCCAAGTAAAGTTAACCAAGTGAAAATTAGGCGTCAAATAAAACATTCGCAATTCTCAACGTGTTTGTTACTTCATCATCACTCCCATGTTTCAAACATAAATGCTCATTACCATTTAGATAATGCCGTTTCCCAAAAGTAACATCAAAAACATTACACCGATAACAGACAGGTTTTACATTTTCTTTCCCCGTTCTCTCGTCCGTCGGCAAAACGAATCTTTCCATGCGAAACATAATCACCCTCGGCTGATTTTAAGACGTGTACCAGTGTATGTTTGTGCGCTTAGGTCCTTTTTCTTTACAATCGAATCGTCCTCTTTTTTTTACTAAGAGCAATCGTACTATGGACAGGGAGAACGAATAAAACAGCTCTAGCTGATATGGTTTATTTTTTCAAATTTAATTTTCCACAGCAATACCGAGCTGTTGAAATATTCCCTTCTCTCTATCTCTCTATCCCCCCCCCCTTTCTCTATCTATCTCTTTCTCTCTGTCTCTTTTTCCAATGCATCTTTTCCCGGGCTCTGTCTGGCTCTGTATCCAGCACTTAGCGTTTTCCACCCCACGCCACAGGCGAACAGCATTTTGTGCAATTAATTTAAATTAAGCAAAAGCAAACCAATGTCAACGGAAGATGATGTGAGCGCGTGGAGGGACCGATTGCGGTAAGGAATCGCACCAACACACTCTCCCACTCATCCATCCATCCAACCAACCAGGGATGTTGCCGGGGCAGCCATAGCCAGCCGTACCTCCTTGGAAAATGGGACTCGCACAAGACACTCACTTGAAACAAAATGGCTCCCCCCTCCAGCTCCTCCCGCCAGGCGGGAAAGGTGTTCCGTTTTCCGTTCCTCCAATTCGCGCAGATGAAAACCCCTCCTCAGCCATCGCAAAACCCGACACGGCCGAATGTGAGGAAACTCACGTTTGCTGTGTGTATGTTGGTAGGTGGGTGGACGGGTGTGTTTTTTTTTTTCGTCATCAATTTTTCACTCCCGCCTCCGCACTGTCAGCAGCCGCACGAAATGGGAGTTTCTTTTTGTTTCTTGTTCAGTTATCAAGCGAAGGAAAGGGAAAAACCAGCGCCAGATCCTTTGCAGCTTTCGGAACCGTATTCTCATCACATTCCGGGCAAAACCCTCCCTTCTCCCTTCCTCGTTCCACCTCGCAGTGCTCTTCTCCACAGCATCATCGACATTTACCGGAACGGGCGGAAAGAATTGGCTCCACTTTTTGTCCATTTCCAACTGAATTTTCCCTCAAGCTTTGGCGAGCGCATGACTTGTGGCACGGGAAAGGGAGCGGTGGGGAGAACAGGTAGCGAAGAAAAAGATAACGAACGCTTCCGGTTGGATGGTTGGTGACGGATTTTTTTTTCTCCGTTCTTCACCTTTCTTCACCCCATCCATTCCCAATGCCCATTTTCCGCTTGGAGTGGTGGTGGGCTTTATAGAAAACAGAGGGCGGAAGAGGAGTTCTTTTTTGCCGCCCATCTAATGCCAATAGCAAGGTATTGAGCATCAACATGCGCGCTTGGTAGCGGAGAGCTAAGCTGTGGGAGAAAAAACTAGGAATCGAATTTTAGGACTTTTAAATACAGCAAGCGGCAGCAGTTTCAGTCGAAAAAAAGGAAGACAAATGAGCGAATGAAGAGAGTTGGAAGCGAAGCAGTGAAGCATCTTTATCGATGGAATTACAGAGGCATTGTATGGCGTTGATCCGACGCGTATGTATGTCTTGGGCAGATAAAAAGAACGATTTTTTACCTTCAATTTATCGATTATTTACGATACGCAATGATTGTTTCATTAAAATGTTACATTTAAAATATGGCGACTGACTGCAATTTGCCATCTTGACTGACAACACGCCGTCCGTGGCTTTTCACAGCGACAGGAACTCCCAGCTCTTCCTGCCCCTTGCGGCGAAAAGTCAACCAGAGTGCGGTGAATAATTTATTGAGCATAAAATCGATGAAGCATCAAGCATAAATGGGTTGCCGTGTTATCGCGTTTGAATTACACGCCCCGTTTGCATAGAATCGATAATGGATGACATTATCGGCGATGATGGATAGAGGCCTTCTTCACCTCGCGCAGTGCATTCGAATCAAAACAAGATAGGATAATGAACAAATGCTTCATCGAATGCACTTGCAAGCCTTGGAGAAGTGAGTGTGACTTTTACATTATTTTGTTTGAATTAATAGTTCCTGAGGAGTGACTGGAGTGATAGGAGTGACCAACTGCGTACTGAATCAATTTATATTCTATTAGCACAATTGATAGTGCAATCCTAATTATGCCACTCTCTCTCTCTCTCTCTCTCTCTCGTAATAAAACCTTCGCAAAGCATATCGAGCTCTCTCTGGCCCTGTTACACACGGCCAGAAAATACAGCATACATTCCTTTCCATGCTCGGCCCATCACGACACACTGCCTTCCCACCACCGAACCACCGTTTGCGAACCTGTAGCAATCAAATTATAATAACCCCAGCGCCAGAACTCGACCCCTGTGCTGCCGTCGCTGCGCTGACCGCGGAAACGGCCCGGGAAAGTCGGATGGTGCAAAATACAGCGACCCGTCGTCGGATCACGTAAGAGGACGACACCCGCCATTCGTTGCCGTTGCTTGGTTGCTACGTTCGGGATTGGGCCCGAGATCCCAAGTCCGGGAGAGCCTTTTTCTTTTTTTCCGGATGAACCCTCCCTGCGTCCACCGCGATCCGCCACTCTGAGGCTGCTCGAAGGGGTGAAAATGGGTGGTAAAAGGCACCGTAGTAGGATGGAAAAAGGATTGGAAACGTCGGTCGGTAAGGACAAGACCGTCACACAGCGCTTCTGCTACTACCTGCTCGAGGGGTTTAGTGCGAGCTGGTGTTGCTGCTGCTGCTGTTGGGTTAAATTTTCCATTCCACCATTGTGTTCGTTTTGTCGCGAGGACTGTGCGAAGGGAAGGAAGGTGACGGGAAAATGGAATTGGTAAAATAGAACCATCGGTCGCGGCGCGGGAGGTCACTGCGCAGTGGAAAAATGGGAAAGTTATTTTCACTTCCGAAAGTGCAGGATGAGTACGAGGCTGGCCAGCCGGATTGATAAGTACTTTGAACACAATTGGAAAGGTGGAATATAGCTGGCTTACCGGCATAAGAGCACTGTTTGTTATAACAGCACAAAACGTACTTACTGTTGCAGAAGTTGCTGCAAAGCACAATCTTGTCTCACTGTGTTACCAACACCTATCAATCAACGGCTGTCGGATATGAACGATTATTGCACAGGCAGACACAACGAATGCTAAGGGACTGCGAGTTTTTTTTTTCTCCATCCCCATCCCAACACCGTATTCCTTTCGCATCCTCCCCATCCGCCCCTCTCCTCGCTGGCCCCTTTTCCCTCGCAAACAAAGACACTTGTGATATGAAATTCTCAAGCACCACCGCCCGGCCCGAGCTCGGTGTCACCCATGTCACGCGCTCGCTTACCATCAGCCACCCGGGTTAGTTGGTTCCCGGGCGATTTCCGCCTCGCCACATCGCGACTCGCGACCAATTCTGGGCACACCGAGGGAGGGAAGAGAAAGTTCCACACCAATAAAGCAGCTCCACAGGATCGGGTGGCAAGCGAAAAGGAGTCGCGAAGAAACGGTACAGCACAACAGTACACCAGCACAAATGAGGAAAATGGGGTGGCCGGGTTGTACCGGTCGCAAGACCACCAACCCCCACCCCATCCCCTTCCTCCTCTAGAACCATGTACACAAACACACCACCCTTCGCATCTCATTTCACGCACATACATGCACACTCAACAGTGTTGCGTTTTTCTTGCGTATTTTTTTGTTTTGCCGTAACGCAAACCAAACTGAACCATTCGAAATGAATTGCTCCTCCGAAAAGGGCGACAAGATTGATGAAGGTTCGCACGTTTAGAAGCATTGGGTATGAGTTTGTGGGAGTGTTGGGATGGAAGAAAAAGGAAGCAAGAGGGAAAGAGGGTCGGGTAGCTAAATTTTCCTTTCCCTCTTTATGGGGATAGCAAAAACCGACCAGTTCCGATCGTCCTTTGCACAGAACTTTGGACTACCCGAATCATTTCATCCCAATCGATGGCAAGGAGGCGAGTATTATCGTTACAGACGACGTTTCGGGTCAAGCATTGTCAATTAGTTTAGCGTTGGTTGATTAAATTATGGAATGCTGCACCGTGCAGTTCCCGATCGCAATCCCAACAGTTCCACGATTTAATTTCATTTCCTGGCAGCTTCATTTACCACCTTGATTTGCTTGCTTGTGCATGCCGTTAAAACAATACCGCCCTGTCGTAGCATAAACCGCAACCCCTACCCGACTTTCTGTTGCCCCCGAGAGACGCGATACAAATTAACTGATCCTTTAAATTGATAAGCAATGAAAAAAGCTCCAGTCAGGTAGCACGCACTGCAACATCATTCATTATCGCGCGCTCTTTGGCAACTGGCGGGAATGCAATCGCAAATGCAACACTCCCGAAACCACACGCGGGTTTTTGGCGTTACGGTCGCCCTCGTACTCGCTCTATTATTTAATTGCTCCAATTTATTGGTCTTTATGGCAATTTGTGTGCGTTTGGCGACAGGCGCGAGATGGACGAGATGGTTTGCTGGTAGTGGCTGGCTGCTCACCGCCAGGTAGCTGCAACAACACCGGGCATGAAAATTTAATGTGAATCCTGCTAATTAGCCGTATGGAAATTCAATTAACCTCCGCCGAGGGACACTGCTGCGACCCACAAATCCACCCAAGTGAAGGGGGGAAGGGTAGAAGGAAGGAAAGCGGAATCATATTATGACCTAATTTGGTGAGATGTAAAGGACGCAGAACAGGGTAGGGGGTCGAGTCAGGCATTATGGATTTATACATGTCGGGGTGATACGAAGCACGGGGAAAGGTGTTGCGTGTGTGTGCGCACTACTCCCTCACACACGCATACAGACAGACACAGCACACACGCACACAGAATTCGTCCTTAGTCAGTATGTATGTGTGTGCATTAATCAAACGAGAGTGAAAGTGAAATGCCACCAGTTTCCCACAAATGCTTCTACCACTTGTGGGAAGTCCTTATTTCCTCGAAAACCGAAACCTATCGGAAGGTGTTACCTTTTAAAGTAAATAAGCATTTTGAATGAAGCAAAATATTTGCTTCACAACAGAAACATGAAATCAAAACTTCTGCAACAAGCTATTCAATCCGTTTTCCCCCGAACATTGTCTTTACCCCCATGGCCATAGAGTTCTTGCTCTCTGATGGAGAGGAAAATTAGCAATGGAAATTCATTCGCCCCCTCCTGACAATACCGAAAGCCAAAAAGCTCACCCAGCTGAACCCCTTTTTTCGCAAACATAGCCCGTATTCCGTGTTTGGTTAC
Organism: Anopheles epiroticus; assembly: GCA_000349105.1. Taxonomy (NCBI): domain Eukaryota; kingdom Metazoa; phylum Arthropoda; class Insecta; order Diptera; family Culicidae; genus Anopheles; species Anopheles epiroticus. Next base: position 420,604 of record KB672064.1, on the reverse strand, counting down.
GATTAACAACCGCAAATCGGTGACGTCATGCAATGACAGCGGGAAAGCAACAGTGGCACAAATAACAGCTGTTGTTTGTTTGTTTTAATGCTCTCTCAACACACTTCCCAAACACACCGACAGGCCCCTTTCAGGCCATGTTTATGCTACTACTCGGCCTGACTTACTGGAAGAGTGCAAGAATGTTTGATATACAGAAGTGTAACCACCTTGCCGCAACCGCAACAAATGCTAAACATAACGGATTAGGACGGATTATTAGGTGTGAGTTTCATTCTAGCGTAAGATTGTGTGTTTAGACACACAAATCCTTCGCACTATGCAGATTTAAGCCCATTATCTGGATTATCGAACATTTTCCCAAACGGGAGCCAACGGCCATCGAGCGAGTACGCCCGCGGAGGGGCATGAATCAAAATGGCCGCCGTTTTTCGGTATTCCCGACTCGCGCACCACTCACTGTCACAAAGGACCATTTGCTGTGCAGGCTGAGGTTAGAATGATCCGGGGGGAAAGGAAGGGTAAGGATTTCCAGCTCCAACCGCTTTTTTGACGAAGCCTTCGCTACCAGTGGAAAGCAACACATCGAAAAGGACGACCAAAGGACGAAAGCACTCTCGACAAGCGACTAAGAGAGAGAGAGAGAAAAACAGTCCCACTGTGGAAAGGGAGAGGAAAGGAAAAACAACACGAAAAGAAATGCATCCCGGAAAAGCGCTCACTTTCTCGCGAGGTGAAAATTAAGGAAACGGCGTGGGGACAAACACACACACACACGCTCTGGTTACGGAGCAGGAAAGGTGACAACCCGGACCGCGTGCCGCCTTGCCTGTGCTGTGCGTAAGCGAGAAAGGGAAATGCTTCTTCCACGCCGGGCGATGAAAATGTTTACGAGAGAAAAGCTCCTTTCTCTCGCGCTCTTTCTGACCGTCCGCTTTCCGAGAGCGCGAGTGCGCACAAAGCTTTTCCTTAAAGCGGGCGCCGAAGAAAGAAGCGGTACGATGGGAAAAACGCTCCAAATGGGAGGAAAATTAATTGACACAAACACATACACTTATACACAAAAACAACCGTGTTTGAGGGGGAAAGGAGGGACCAGCAGGAGGAGGCAGCAGTTTTCTTGCCGGTGAGCGAGAATGGTGCTTTCTTTTGCTGGAAAATGTCAGGCCTGGCAGAGAGCGCGACCTTACAGAATGGCGATTGGAGTGCAGAAAGAGGAGTCGATCACGCAGAATGCACGTTTTATTTGCATCAATCAATTTCTTCCTTTCATAACCTATTTTAAAATTGTGCACTTGCTCATTTTGCCTTCCTCGATAGCTTCAAATTTTAATTTCCACAATAATATTCATCTCTCAACTTCTTCTGAACAACTTTCCAGTAAGGTACGGTCGACTATTCGCAGATCTAATCGTCTCATATCGATTCGAACGTGTATGGACGTGGCCTCATACAACTACACCATCCATTTACATACGGTCGCGCATTGCAGGACCTAAGCTGTACCAGCCTGGCGACCCCGGATAGGTTCCGTGTGTGCCCATCTACAATTCACATGAACAATGTCGGTGGTGGCGTGGAAGAAGCGTGTGAAAGGATCTACCACCGTGCCTCCTGCTCCAGAGAAGGCTCGCCGTCCTGAGTTTGGAGACGAGCCAGGTAGGCGAGACTTTCGGAAAACCCGACCCGTCGATAGTTCGATTGCGCAACAAGGGAAACTTACCCCCCCCCCACCTCCTCCCTCCTTTTCTCATTTCCTCCACTTGTTCTATTCAGTGAGGTGCAAGCGACCGGGGAAAATGGCTACGGCACGGTGCAGCGCCCAATCTCCAACACCACCAACACAAGCAATGGGAAAATTGTCGACGGCATAAAGCACAGAAAATTCACCCCGTACCATTCCAGCCGCTGGAAAAAGTTTTGCTTCCAGCACAACTCCACAGGAGGACGACACCCACACCTGGCCGAGCGTATTGTGCGATGGTGTCTCAAGCCCTCGCGTCCACCCAGGGGGGAGGTTTTGTGGAGAGAACAGGGTGAGCATTCGCTTCCGGGTGTGCAACTCCGCAGAAGCAAGCAAGACACATCCCGGGCTTGGGCCCGGGTCTGCACCAAATGGATGGTCAATAAATTTCCATTCGATTGGCACAGCCACGCGCTGGTGTTGGAACGGGTGTTGCGACTCCTCGTTGTCGTTCGGAAGGACAATTTTACACCACATAAAGCGAACGGCCCGGGCTAAACATTGACAGGCTTATGCACTATGCTCGGTGCGATAGAGGAAAGCTGAGTTTATGGATTGTACTGAACGATCTCACGCAGTGGTGTTGTTGCTCGATTGACTCTGCTTTCCAGGTAAGAGAGCTCAAAGGAAGTTACCTCTACTTTAGATTTATTGGAATTTTTAATTTAATCTTTAACTATAGCCACTGTTAGTTAGTGTAACAAGTAAGCAATATTATATACTTCTACTTTCACAAGTTTTATACAACATTGCAAACGTGCACTACAACCCTTCCCATAGTCCAGCTAGTTGGTGGAAAATTAGAGAACCAAAACATGCACCTTGTCATCTACGCGTGCACCGTGTGACAACAGTATGATATATGACGAGACAGTTCTGCGCCACCGTCAACCAGGCAGCTTGTGCGTGCTTTTACCGCGAGCAAACAGACTAAAACTATTGTGTCTAGGTTGCTGCCGCACAGAACGGAACGGAAAGATAACGACGTACCGTACCGTACTCCGTAAGGCCGCAGTTTCGGAGCTGGAATGTGCGTCGTTTGGATGCAATCGTCCATCGTCTCCAGCCGTTCTTTCCTACCTCGCGAACGCTCGCAAATTCCAACCGAAAATGCGCGTTTGAGCAGGAAAAAAAAGACAGCACGAGGTAAAACAATCAGGCGAAACTGCATACCCAGTCGGTGGGACCTTAAAATGTGCCCACCGTGCATGCGTCACTCGGCGGAACGGTCGAACGCATCCACGATCGATAGAGCACCACAAACCAACGAGAACAAAAAAGTTGCAGAATGATTGTGTTGGCTCTGATCGAGATGCACTAAGTGCGGAATGTGTCCCAATTTCGGTTGCTTTTATTTCACTTTCAGAAGCGCGGATAGAGGCCCCCGGTCCACTGGCTGGTACACAAATTGACGGGTGTATGCAGTGGCGTATGAATTTTTAACCTTGCTTGAAGCAGCAGATGGAGGACATTGCGGTGCATTACAGATTAAATTCTATGCATCTTTCAGGAGTTCCTTTTGGAAACACTGGAACCAGAAACAAATGACTAAAAGTCTATGAAATCCGTCAAATTGTCGAAACCAAATTCAAACTCCAATAGCAGACTAGTTGTGGCATGAAATTCCTCACTTTTGCAAGGATTTTCAGGTGATGATTTCAAAGCCTTTTGAAATACAGAATTTATTTTATAAAACCTTGCCAAACCATCATCAAAATATGTTTAACCTACACCTAGCTACAATGGAACAAACAAAACCTCCCAAACCGTTATTGGCCGCAAGAGTGGAAGGGAAAAAAATAATCAGCTTTGCACACGAACCCAGAGACGCAGCATATATCGCTTCTTGGGACTAACGACCCCCGGGGACAGTAATAAAAGCAATGTCATCCTCCATTCGCACAACAGGACAAACGCTAGCGCCCTGCTCTCCACCAAATAACATCGAAAAAATGGAGAGAAAAGCGGTATTTTTTTTTGTAGGGAAGAACGATAGATAGCACAAAACAACACATACTTCTCTCGGGTCTTCCACCCAAAACCGAGTCGCAGCAAATAGCACCAGCCGTGCAAAACACATCCCCAAATCGGGCGGCCATTTCCCACGCCCGAAACGAGCTGCCCGAGTTTGGGTGCCAGTTGGTTGGAAAATTCCAACATGGCTTCTCGCGTGTGCACATCCCTCACAAAGGGGGCTGGAGAGAGGGGGCAAAGCAAGAAGGGCTGAGATCCGGACGTGACGGACATAAATTAAATTTATTACTTAGCAATTTTCGGGAGCCCTTGCACGGCACCACTGTGGGTGGGTGCGAGAGTGCCGAGACCGAAAACAAACTCACTCGATGGCCTGGCTTGCGCCCGGTGTGTGTGTGTGTGTGTCCTTTTTCCACGCCCGACTAGGGAGGATCGGCCAGGGAGGCTTATGGAGCAGGAAAAACAATACAACACCGCACCAAGAGCGAGCCCCACATAAAGGACACATTCAACATGGTTCGCTCCCGCTTTGGTGCTCGTTTGACTTCTTTCCAGGACTTTCGATGGAGGAAAGGAAAGGAGCACCGCGGCGGGATGGGTTTGGAAGATGTGAGCTGCAAGACGAGTGTGCGAGAGAAAATTCGCTTCTCTAACCAACCAACGTCGTGTTGTGTTTGTCTGCTTGGTGCTGCGTTGAAAACTTATTTCCCACTGCGCCTCTATCTGCATGCATTTTTGAATAAATGCAACGGAAGGCCAGAATTGAGCCGAGAAAGCGAGAGTGCGACAGATAGATAATAAGAAGAGAGAAAAAGCTTTTGATACCGTAAAAGTTCCACCCTGTCGATTATTTAGCAAACCCAGCTGTTGCGGCCGAGAGCAACCCCCATTAGAAATTATGAATATTTGCGCCAGCTGCAAACGACTGACCGGACCACAAGAGAAAAAGCACAGTAATAGAGGTCTTCCCATTCAGAGGGTCGTCTGTATCTGGTTGACTACCCATTTTCTTGAATTGCATTTAAATTGAACTTTTGCAAAACGGTTTAAAGGAGATCCTTACAATTCTTGAAAGGAAGATTTTTTTTCCAAAATCACTAAGTTTCTTGAACTCAGTACAGCGTTTTTGCGAGGAACCTCTTATCCCTTACTTTCTTTTCTTAGCTTTTCATTTGGCTGGTGAAATTATGCACAGAAAGCGTTATTCTACCTTTTCCATAGATCTAATAAAACGCCCAAAGAAAGGTTGGAAAACGAAGGTGAATAGACGAAGGACGACGATTGAGGATGGAGGTGCTTGAGTCTCACGTTTTGATCTTAAAATCTCTCCAGCCAACGGTGCAGAACGCGATTCGAGTGATTCGAGTGATTGGAATTAGATGCAATCATGAACTTCTACGAGATGGACGAAATGGAAAGGATCGTGTAGAAAGAGTTCAGCAACGTTGAGACTCTTTCTAAAAAAAAGGGTGATTTTCCTTTCTGTCCCTCACTTCCGTTGATTTTTTTAAATTTAAATTGAAATTCCGGCCACGTTATAAAAATATTTTTTCTCTACTTTACACCGAAAAAGGGAGCTTAGAATGCATTTCTGTTAAAAGTTGCTAATTGCGCAATAAAGCGATTCAAACAGACCCCAATTGGACGACTCATGAAAGGGTATCGAAACAAGCAATCGAAAAGAATAGCCTAAAAGTCGTCAATTTTTTCGTCCCCATGGTCAGAGTGGTGACTAATTTTCTACATCGTACACGGGAAAGAGAAAAGAAAGCGTTTGCTCCTGGAGCTACAGATCGATTAGCCTCCGTCAACAACCGTTCCAGCGAAAGGAGGAAGGTAAAGGGGTTTTTCTTTTTCCCAAAACAAAAAAAATGTTTTCCACTTCGCAGGGCGACCCCTCATACCAGCACGGTGCACGGGGGAAGTTTAATTTATAACACACAAACACACTCACGCACGCACGTCGGGGTTTCCTCTCTCTTCGTCTGCGCATTGTACGCACTCTACGCTGCACGCTTTTCCAATATCCAAATCCAAAAACAAATAGTGTAGTGTGAAGGAACAAACTCACAGATAAACGGACACGCACACACACCAACGAGCCGTTATGGAAGGAACAAACAAACGAACACACAACGGGAAGATCATTATTTGCCACAAGCATTAGATAAACCAAGTGCCGGGAAGGATGGGAAGAGGGAAAAGTGTTGCCAATCAAAGCATGCCTTTAAAATTAGAGTCACCCCGAGGGAGGAAGCGGCGTCTGTGCGAAGAAGACCGTCACACTCAACCCCGCCGGCTCTGCGTGGCAAGGTTTAATCATGTTTTTCCTGGCCCGAGGAAAGGGCCCGGAAGCGAACGGCACGGTGGAGGGCGCGAAAACGTGACACAAACGTTTCTTCTCTCCCTATTCACGAATCGTCGCCCAACTCTCCCACCCGAGACGGTGGAAAATGCACACGCAAACTAGATTGATTGACATTTGCCACCAAGTTTCCCAAAACCCGACTAAGAGTGTGTCTCTTTCCTTCTCTTTTATTGAGGAAGGAAAACCCTTTCCAACTTTTGGAAACACCCAACGGAGACGCGTTTCCTCACGAACGAGAGTGTGTCATTTAGAGGACAATTAGACGAAGAAAAGGGCACTGTAGATAATTTTGTAAAAATACTGATTAACCTGCCCCTTACAATACCGTACGCAATCATTCAAACGACGTTTGTTACACTCCGATAAACAGCTCTGACCGCTCTGTGCGTCCTTGTTCGCTTCTACGAACGATGCAGCTGTTTCACTCGATTCACACCGCCACCAGCGGGGGTTGCACTTTATGCAAATTGCCACTCGCTTCTCTTTCCGCTTCCCCGCACTGCCTACAGCAACCTTCTACCAACCGTCATCCCGTCTTTCGTTCGCCAGTTCGTTGCTCATCATCACCATCTTTAGACGCGCAACCATCGCCGTCGTCGTCGCCGACATCATCGTGGTCGTCGTAGTAGGAGATCGATGGACACTGTGGGGTGTTGGGAGAAACCACCCCAGCGAACCAAACGATCGAACGACCCCGTGCCCGGACGGTAGATAGCTCACGTTCAATGCTTCTGTGTTGGTGGAGGCTCCTCATCAAACATTGGCCTCCCGTTAAGGGGGACGGGGACGGCCAGGGGTGCGAAACGGACGAACGGACCAGACCACACCACCGCATCCGCATGATGTGCCAATGCTCGCATAAACCATCGGATTTTGTCCAACCGAGTTTTTTGCCGTTGCTGCTGCTGCTTCTGCTGCCCGACAGTTGCCCTCTCACTTTGCACGAAACACACCAACACTCACACCTTCCAGGTATGGGGCGGGAAGCGTGAAGCAACCCCAGCAATATTCGGGTCTCAGGTCATCAGATGCAGTGCCTTCGCGTTTGCTTCCAACTTCTTGAAGGAATTTCTCTCATACTTCACACTCTGATAAAAGATTTCAAAACAAGATCAATTTCTTTGGACCCAACAGAACGGACGGTCTCGCGAAGGGCTTAGTGACTTTTATTTGCACAAAACATACACACCCACACACACACACACCCCAACAATACCGAAGGTACTGGGCAGTGCGCGAGGCCACTGCGGGGATTTTATTTCCCTTCGTTCTGCTGCTTTGCCCGCTTTACACAGCTCGGTGCCGGCGTTCGCTCAAAGAGGTTTCGGTCCGGCGGCACATTTCCATTCGTTCACGCGTCCACGCGCGTATCGGGAGTAAGGCGGGGAGGCGTAGTAAGGCGGGAGGCGCTAGAGCTCCCCATCTCGCGACCACCCCCTTCGTGAAGGTAGAAAAGACAAAAGCCAGATCCACCACAGCACACGCAGCCGAAAGAGCTTCCGCCGCCGCCCGTGCGCTCGTGTTTCTTTGCGCCCTCCATCTCGTGCAAGAGTTCACTGCAGCAACGGAAAGAAGAAAAACACCCATTCCAGGCCATCACGCGCACTCGTTGACTCATTCCCTGCCCTATTTCGCTCTCTCGCTCTTGCCGCCCCTGCTGCTACCCGCTAATGGAAAGGGAGTGAGGCAGCGAGGTGGGCCCTGGTGTTTGCGACGGGTGGAAACAATAATGACCACACAACACCCTTTCGTTCTTCCATGTTTTTTGTTGCCCACGGTCGGCCCAACAACGGTGCGCTTGCCAAACCCATTACGAAACATCCTCCCCGGTTGCGCCGCACCACGTCTGCCCGAGCCTGCTTCTGGAAGGTAACACACAAAGAAGTCGCTCGTCCGTTGATGGGTCGCGAGATTGGGGAAGAGAAATTGACAAAAAAGTGACTCCACCGAACAATCCCAACGCTTGGTGTGTCCTGCCCAGAATCCACGGCACAAAATCGGTTGACTATTGATCGGGACAGTAGCCACCTTGTTGGATTGACGACTGGACACTGTGATTTGTGCTATCTGTCTCCGGGAGTCTGAAGCTCCTCCAGAATGTCCCAAAAGAGCACCGTGATTTAGTTGTCTTGTCTAGGTTCTTCCAGTGATATCTTCTTGAGGCGCAACAACATGTCAGATCTTCTCTGGATCTTGACTCTAAAAACTCATCAGGATATGGACTCTTCGTAGACGTTTCATGTTATTCTACAGCAAGAGTTCAATCATCCACCACTTTCGGGACCACTTCGGGTGTTTTTCGGGACCAACTCCATTTACTAATCTCTTGTAATTTTCTAGCGGCGATTGTTTGGACACTTTGGTGACAGCATACCCCAGCAAACACCGCATACTCCTCGAGCTAGAAAAATTCACCCCAAACGGTGACGGAAACGGGTTGAGAAGGAATTCTGCCAGCGGTAGAGATGTTGCGCATACCTAACGCGCGCTATGAAGTATTGCTGGCACAAAGCGTTGGAACAAGCGAATCCAAATCCACGACCCCAGAAAGGGGGTGCGGGCGCCGACGTCGTTTTTTTCGCCATGATACTGCTGCGGACGTGTTGGGCGGAAGAAGCCCAACGACAACGGCGACAACGGATGCCCTCCTCTGGTACTACGAGGCATCAGGCAGGGAGGGAAGGAGGAACACGAAAAAAATGGCTATTGCCAAGAAGGTGGCGGTGCGTTCGACCAAGAAGGAGTGAACGGTGACGTAAAGGGCCGTTAGGGAGAGCGAGCGAGTGTGAGAAAGAACCAGAAGGAAGTGTGCGGGAACGCGAGCATTTTAATCGCAGCAAGCGCTCGGCAAGAAGAAGCGAGAGATGGTGACGGCGCGATAGAGAGGGCGATAGCGCAAAAGGTAGCCAAAGATGTCTCGGGCCGCGCGTCCGTCCGTCGTTCGATTGCGTTTTAAATGAAACAAATCCAACAAAAGCAAACCCCGACATGGGGCGTGCTTTTAGTGGACCGAGCGAGTGTGTGTGTGTATGTGTGTGTGTGCTGGTGGAAAATGAATGATTTATTTTAACCTTCTTTTGCTGTGCGCTGGGCCCATCCACGCTCCACACCTGCGCACATCTTTTCCGCGCCAGCCTCTGCTTCTCCTTCTGCTGGCTTTGTAGCGTTGTTCTGTGTGCAAGATGCTTAGATCGAAGGTATGGAATAACTATCGAGATTCACGGTGCTTTCCTCGCAAAACACGAAAGTAAAGGAAAGCGAGCAGCCGATCTTCAAGAGCTATTTATTTTCACTGCCCAAAGAACGTCTATAACGTGAGTGCTATCTGCTGATCAAAAGTAGGACAGCATAACACTTTTGACATTGTTTTTATTACTTAGGTGTTTGGCGAAAGGGACAGGGGATTTCTTTTACTGCTCTAGTTGCTTTTTAATAATAATCTTTTATTGGTGGTGATCTTTCATTCGACTGAATGTTTCTCACAGGGTTAGCGATGATTCTCTATTTCGGTTATTTATAAGGAGTGTGTTGACTTCCTTTCCTTATGTCATTGTCAACCGGCAATCCCTTTACCCTTTCTAAATTACCAACCATAACATTCCCAGAATGTCTAACAGCGGCTTATCAACCTGCCATTGATAGGCTTTCCAAACAACTCACACCGACCGGTATCTTCCCTGCTTTTCCCCTCCCAAAACTATCTGCCCCACACACCCATCTCAGAGCCTCAAGAATCAATGAATGGATTGTAGTTTTTTTTCGTCAAACAAGAGCACTTTTATGTTTGTAAAACGTTGTACGCGTGAGTCATTTGGAAGCGGTACACACAGAACCCAAGCAAATGTGAAACCGCACGGGCACACACACCAACACGCATACAGCTACACAGGGGACAGAGTCGGCCGATGCGCACCGTGCGAGTTTATACCGTGCGAGTTCAAGGACTCAACAGCTTCGGTAAGGCGGTGTGTGACACTAGCCAAAGTTCGGGGAAATCGCCTTCTGCGTTGCATCCCCTTTGGAAAATAGCACCCCTAGATGGTTACCCTGTACTGTGTAAAGACTTACCTGTACGAGACAGCGTGTCGATTTTTTTCTGCGTGAATTATTTTTTGGTTGGCAATAGAGTAGAAGTATTCAAAATGCGGTTATCACACTAAAGGAGTATTATTTTTTCCGTGCATGTTTGTAAACAATTTTTCTGTTTCCTGAACAGCACCATCCACACTCAGCACCACCACACATTACCACCGTGTTCGACAAAGAGAGCCAAGCGATTCTCGTCCACAGCGCAGCACCACACAACAACAACAAAATTACCTAACAACCCCTCGCGGCATACTTCGATTGTTCCGTCCTTTTTCATTCGGCTATCGGACCATTTAGGTAAAGGCCAGCATTTGGCGACCACTTGGCCACAGCAAACGCGAAAATCAAAAACCGACCAAAAGAGTGCTGACACAAACACACATACACACATACACACCGGCGCACGGTACGCGCAGCGCCTTTAATTTGGAACACAAAGAAAAGTGTAGGCCCTACTGTTTTACCGGCCACCAAGAGACGCGCACAAACTCGCACACACATTCGTTTTTCTTGCTTACACGCACACTCTGTTACAGATACACACACACACACGCAGAAACACACGCACGCGGGCGCGATGAAATCGATGGGTTTATTGTTTGCATCTAATTCTTCTAGTTCGCACTTTTTTTTCGCAAAACATACCATTAAAAAAAAAACAGACTTATAAATAGAATCCCACCACACGCGCCGTCTGGTGGCGTACACCCTGTCGGTGTCACACTCTACACATAGCCTCGTCGTTAGTAGTTTATTTTTCTTGTTTGGCGTTGCAGAATTTTTGCATGCACTCACGGTCACGGACGCTTCTCATCAACCACACCGAACGCCGAGGCTTGCTGCGATTGGGATAAGTTTTGACAACATTTTAGCACACCGAGGGTTCTGGGAGGCTCTTCTTTACTGAACTGAAACTTGTTCTTATTCCACAGTGCGTGAAACTTTTACGGATTTCCCTTCACAGCGCAACACTTTACCTTGTGTCCTTGCTTTTAAACAACAGCTTTTAAATAACGTTTAGAGATGGATTCACGCACGAAGTAAACCTAAATCTTCACCTGCCCGCACGCACTACAATGCTTGGGGCTAACGAGATGGAGCCTTTTAGTCTCACGCTTCAGGTGAACAACCGAACGAGTAGACTGACAGAGACCGAATGCGTCTGGCTGTGAGAATTCGGGGGTAGGTGCGACATTTTCGAACACAGCCCCGTCATCCGGCTTGTCTACGATTACGTTCGGAACTATGGCCTACATGCGCCAACAACGGTGCTGAGTGTGCGAAACAGCGTAGGGTAAGTTTTAGCAAAATAATCAAAAGCTTTATAGGAACATTAAATAAAACTGTGCTATGTTTAGGTAGTAAAAAGGTAAATATAATTTAACACAAAATCAGCTGTGAACGGCACGGTCATAAAAATGGAAGGGCATTCGTTTCGCTGGTGGCCTTCGACTTCTGCGCATTGTTCGAAAACCGTATAACAGATGCTTCACGCGTACAAACTCGGCGAGCTTATTCTCTCAAAAAATCACACGACAGGGTTTGGCAACCTGGCTACAGCAGTCGCTACACAGGGCTAAATTTATGAACGGTTTATTACAATACTCTGCCGATCAATTACTTCAGTTGTGTTTGTTTCATTTCAAAATCTCTATTTTGTTCTTGAAATGGTTGAGTATTTGTGTTCTATTTTATCATCTCATTCATTATGCTTGCCGAGCTTCGGGCTTAGAAGAAATGCTTTACACAGTAGCTACGTTAGGAAAAATGAATTTACTTGCAATTTCGTGACACTAACATTTAATCAACTAGAAATACGGCCTGGCCGTTATTCCTGAAATAAAACATTTAATCAACCTCCTTGAGCAGGATGGGCTATGTATAGATGACCACCGATCCTTCTAAAAATGCCCATCGTTATTCGTTTGCTGTTGAGACTGACCTCTCGCTTCTCAAACTCAAACTCAGCACTTGGTCACTGTTAAGGCATCTCCATCAGTCACGTTCATTAAAGCGATAGGTTATTATTAATATTATTGAGCCTCTCTAGTAATTCCATGACTCATTAAAATATCGAGTTGTTTAAAAGTGTTGTCCTTGTTGGCAAGATGTTGCTGTCCAACGAAGGTGCGAAAAATATTTTGTTTGCCATTTTGTATGGCTGTAAATGTCAAATATACTGTATGGCTATAAAGAAAAAAGTTCTAGAGGAATCAAACTATAGTAGTAGTGGTATTTCGGTAAATACCCTAGAGAGATGAAAGAATGTATAATATTTTTGTTGTAATCATTCTTTCTTCTAACTTGACGTAATTGACTTTACCTAATTGTAATATAATAAATGTTCTAGAATTGCAATTCATTCACCAACGTCACGAGTGTGTCACGAACGATGTCAGGAGTGAATGCGTCTTTTGCGACAAAGCGAAGGAGAATGCGAATGAACCATAAAAAAACGAACTAAGACAACACCCACAATTATTCGCCCACCCTTAAGACCACTTTGCTTTCAAGAAGCTTTTTCCTGTAATAAGTTTGGCTAATATTTTAAAGATATGAGTTTAAGCATCCCCTGTGTACAAATTTACGCCTTTTTCCGCTCTAAATCAACTAACTTTACGTTTTGAGCTACATCACCCCAATGCAATGTATCACTTTGTTTGATCAACGCTTTGTACGCCATTTAAAACACGATCGTGAGTCTTCTCGCTTTCGCTTTGGTGCACGAAAAGAGCCAACCACAGTTGCAGGGGACGGTGCCCACTTGTTTTCCCACCTATTTTATTCACTTGTTTCTTTGAATTGAGGTGTATTAAACCGCACATGATGGCGGCGATCATATTGCAGCGAGTTTACGCGTAACGATTCAAGATGTGGATTGTTTTTATGTATTTCGTAGAAATGGCCTAGCCGTGTTGTTAATAAGTAGATTGCCTTCACTATAGAATACGATGGTAAAGATGTTAGTACGATCGTTGGATGCCAGAATGGGAGTCCGTTCAGCATGATTAAAGCATGCATTTTCTTCGAGTTAATATAGAATCCGAAGCAATGCAAATCCGAGCAAAGTTAAAAACATTTCTTCTTCTGCTTGAGCGGTACAAAACCCTCTGAAGGGTCAAGGCCTAACCAGAGCACCAATGCGCTTTGGCTCTTCTGTGACTGAGTGAGTCCATCCATATGAAGATTGTTAATCGTGCGTCCCGAGAAAATTTACAATGCCTTATAAACATATCATTCATAAATAGAGCTTTTTGCATACACACATCCCCCCGTTATGAGTCATCAAAGCTGTCTGAACAACTGCTCCCAGCAACAGATCGTTAAAAGCCAGGGCCGGTCATTGGCTTCAGTTTTCCTCGTTTCCAATGTTGAGACACATTTTGCATCCCTTTGACCACACCTTAGAGGAACTCCCACTGGACGATCGCTTCTGCCGCAGAAGGGAAAGTGAGACGCAGCGTGCACTGACAAAGGGTTTCGAAGCAATAACGCAATTTTATTGCACCTCCAGGCGTCGCATCCGGTTGCAATTGCGCAGTTTCAATTTGATCTCATGAAAGGAATGCGAGACGGATTTCTGATTCCCTTCTTCTACTTCTTCTTATTTTAATCGCCAGTCTGTCATCATTATTTTAAAAATCAAGGCCACAACACGTTCTAGGCGATTACATTTTTTTTATTATGCCGATTTTATGACACAACCAACACAACGCGGTGCGGTGTACAAGGCATGTATAACGTGTAACATATTCTAAGGAAAACCTTTGGAATGAATTTTTTTCCATACTTGGATGTCCCATTCGCAAAAGGTGATCCATTGAACCAAAGTTGAATAGTTTTGTTTATTATTTTGGTTATTAAGCTCCATTTTACGCTTTTCTGCTTGGAGGAGTACGATCTCAATTGTCTTTAGATCAATAGTTGCGCGCATTAAAAGGTTTTGCGCTTCGGGCGAGCTTTGGTCCGCATAAACTTCTGCCCATCGATCAAACATCCTTTGAGCCAAGTTCTTCTGCTGTTTGATGAGTTTTTCGATCTTTGAATGAGATTAACAATCAAATTTACACAAAATTAAAATAGTATTAACTTCATATTTACTCATACCTCTACGCTATCCATGGTAACGAGTTTTGGTTGGAAGAAAACGACGGGATCGTATGAAAAACGCACAAAATTTGATGATCGATCGTAGCTTTGCTGAAGCGAACGTATTCTGGTGTGTGCTGTAGAGGAAAGCTCACTGGGTGTAGTAGACGTTGGTTTGGTCGGCCGGAACACTCTTCGGACAATGATGTGAACGTGCTGAAGTCTCGCTTTCGATTGATCGTACTGATCGTGCCTCACTGATCGGAAAGCGCCTTATATACTTTGTGCCATACTAATACAGTACTGAACGCAATGACGTACTCCGATGCAGAGGTGAGTACGTGTAACCAAGCGTGGCTTCGTTGGGGCTCGGAATGAGCGAGAAAGATGCATATGCATATTTTCAAGGCATAGCATTGCTTATGTCCGGACTCTGTGGTTCCTTTTAGGTTTTGCATGTGTGTGAAAGGGGAAGGGGAGACAGAATACTGCCGTTTGCAATAGCTCGACCAAAAGCTTGACTCATCCACAGTACCGGCGGAGCGAAAATTTTACGTTCCTACTGTATCGATCAACCAGAGTGAGACCTACCAGAGCCCTTAGTGAATTACAAGATAGTTCTGCGTGCTGGAGGCTGTGGTTAGGTGTACCAATAGCAGGAAATCAGTAAGTAAGTAAGTAAAGTTCACATTGAATTGCAAATTCCAAAATCGTTTTAATGTAGTTACTTAAGTGAACATGTTAAAAATATTTATTGAATATTTATCGATTGCAAAAATAAATAGTTTTTTTCACACCCAGCCTACCAATTCTACGTTTCGAGTCACAGCACCTTACTAGTGTAATGCATCACTTTGTGTAATCCACGCTTCGTACGCCATTGAACACACGTTCGTGAGTCTTCTCGCTTTCGCTTTTGCGCACGAAAAAGCCAGATACAGTTGCAGGGGATAGCAGTCTCTTTGTTCACTTGTTTGCCCACCTATTTGATTCGTTCATTTCTTACATTTAAGGTGTGTTAAATAGCACATGATACTTACTTACTTATCGGGCACTACTACCCAGTTGTGGTCTTCATGTACTGCAACAAATTTTGGAACCGCTCACGGTCTCCCACCAATCCGTTATTCTGGTCTTGATGGCGGACATTTCTATGTTATCCTCCCACCGCAGCATGATACTAACACGCCTCCTCTGTCCATGTGGACGGCCTTCACGGGCCGGTTCGATGGGTATAACATGGTCAGCCCACCGGAACCGGGTGAGGTTTATTCGCTGCACAACAGTGAGATCGTTGTACAGCTCATACAGCTCGTTATTGTCTCCTTTATTATCCCTCCTCACGTGTGGGACCAACAATTCTTCGAAGCATGTTCTAAGCAGCATGGCGACTTCGAAAGTTATTTGTACGTCACCCTTACGTAGATCATAATTTATTATTATGGCTGGTAGTGGTCTTTGCATCATTAATCTGCATTCCCAAGCTTCCGCTAAATAGGAGAGCCGCAGATCAATGATACACATATTTTCTGGGTAATCACATATATGATGGGTCCCGAAGTCTCCACCTAACTAGGAGTAACGAATTGCCCTTTCTGGTATCATTGATAAAGAGACAGGCGAGCCCATCCGCCTGGTGCAGATCGTTGGTCGTAGCAAAGGTTCCTGAGAGTTTTCCATCCACCTTCACTTGGCATGTAACGTTAGGCATGAAAATTCATGATAGCCGGATCAGTTTGGTCAGGATTCTAAAAAGTACATGGTGTTGTAAAGTTTTACCCTGACTGTGTTATTATATGTGATCTAAAAATCTATGAAGAAATGATACGTGTTTGGCTGCTGGCGATCATTTTGAATCGCGTTTACGCATAACGATTCAAGGATTGTCTCTACCATAGAAAACCACGTTGGAAAGGTGTTGGTACAATCGATAAATGCCGGACTGAGATGTTAAGGATTAATTCGTTTCGTGGATCTTGTACACATGATTGTTTGCATACTGCCAGTCGCTTCATAAAGCATACTTTTTCTTCGATTTTATAAGTGTATGTAAAGTAATGAGAAAATTTACAACGCTTAATAAACATATCGCTCATAAATAAAGCTTATTGCATACACTCATACCCCCCTTATGAGCCATCAAAGCTGCCTGACCAACTGTTCCCAACTGCATATCACATCGTTAAAAGTCACGGTCGGTCATTGGCCTCAGTTTTCCTCAGTTCCAATGTTGAGACACATTTTGCATCCCTTTGACCACACCTTAGAGGAACTCCACTGGACTGTCGCTGGTTCGCTTCTGTCAAAGAAGGGAAAGTGAGACGAAGCGCGAAATGACAAGGGATTCGAAGCAATAACGGAGTTTTATTGCACCGCGAGGCGTTGCATCGGCTTTGCAAGTGCGCAGCTTTGTTCCTCTACATCTTGTTTTTTAGGGCAATAACCTATGTTGCTCAAGGTCCGATGACGTCGGAAAACATCGGACTGACTCAAATACTGTTGGAGAACATTAGTCGAAGCAGTTTTACTGATACCGGTGAATCTAGTGATACTGAGCTAGTGACGAGAAACGACTTTGAAACGTAGATTTTTCACCAATATAATTTCACCATTCGGTAACAAAACCTATTCTCGATCGCTATCGATCGCTCGTCCGTCATCATTATCAGCGATATGAAGGCCACAACACATTCTAGGCGATTATATAATATTTATTTCTTTATTATGCCAATGATATTTTCCAATATCCCACAATCCATGATAAAATCAACACAGTGGTATGCTGTACAAGGGATGCATTACGAGTAGTTTCTAAGGAAAACCTCTAGAAACAAATGTTACCAGCACGCAGAAGTTCCATACGCAAAAGCAATACAACTGATTCAAAGTTAAATAAGTTGGACCATTCGTCTGATTATTAAGCTCCATTTTACGCTTTTCTGCTTGGAGGAGCAGGATCTCAGTCGCCTTCAGAATAATAGTTGCCCGCATTAAAGTGCTTTGCGCTTCGGGCGAGCTCTGGTCCGCAAAAGCTGCTATCCATAGAACAAACATAAATTGTCCAAAGTCCTGCAGAAGGTCGATGAGTTGTTGGATCTTTGAATGAGATTAATAATCAAATTTATACAAAATAAAAATAGTATTAACTTCATATTCACTCATACCTCTACGGTATTCATGGTAACGAGTTTTCGTTGGAAGAAAACGATGGGATCGTATGGAAAACGCACAAAATTTGATGATCGATCGTAGCTTTGCTGAAGCGAACGTATACTGGTGTGTGCTGTAGAGGAAAGCTCACTGGGTGTAGTAGACGTTGGTTTGGTCGGCCGGAACACTCTTCGGACAATGATGTGAACGTGCTGAAGTCTCGCTATCGACTGATCGTACTGATCGTGCCTCACTGATCGGAAAGCGCCTTATATACTTTGTGCCATACTAATACAGTACTGAACGCAATGACGTACTCCGATGCAGAGGTGAGTACGTGTAACCAAGCGTGGCTTCGTTGGGGCTCGGAATGAGCGAGAAAGATGCATATGCATATTTTCAAGGCATAGCATTGCTTATGTCAGGACTCTGTGGTTCCTTTTAGGTTTTGCATGTGTGTGAAAGGGGAAGGGAAGGCAGAATACTGCCGTTTGAAATAGCTCAACCAAAAGCTTGACTCAGTTGAAAACAGTTGAACAGTTGAAAATAGGCTCTTGTTGTTCAACGAAGATGAAAGAGATTAAAAACTCCAGAAACTTTTCACAAAGAAACTTTTCACAAAAGTTGAATGAAATTTGATTTAATAGGCAATTTAAATTTCGGAACAATGTTCTGCTGTCTTATTTTAGATATCTTTACAGTGAATGAATTTTAGATTTCGACAAGTACGGCTTAAAATGTCCACTTCTGATCGTACACAACCAGTAAATTAACCCTCTTTGGAAGGGTTATTGCGATCGTGCCGAAAACAAAAATGGCTGCCACCCTTCCCAAAACATGTCCCTTTCCAAAACCGTTGAATGATATCGCAGACGAAAGACTTTCGTGAGGAGATCGATGCCTTTGCCTTCACTTGATCGGTAAAGATTTGAAAATCATTTTCACAAAAAAATGTTCTTCTAAAGGGAGCAATTTGTGCGCTTTATATGTTCACGAAGATTTGTTTTACTGTCTGTTAGTACAACATCAGAAAAAAAAACTTTAGTTTCTTAGGTGGCCAAAACATTAAAAAAATATCAGATTTCAAATATTTTAAAATGTTTTAAACAATTCAATTATCTGAATATTATCAACCATCATCGCCATCCCTGTGAACTGCCGTGAAGCGCTTCAATTTGTGGGCGGAGTCTATTCCTGCGTATGGCAGGCGATGAATGACGTCTTTTTCTTTCGCTGAAGCATTCAGCAAACAGCACATGACGTACTTCTGTGAATTAATTCAATTCGGGGACAA